>JACEOJ010000124.1:1976772-2168949 GCA_013761285.1 Campoletis sonorensis
ATTATTTTCCAAATTGTTAGCAGCCACGGTTCTCGAGCTTGGAATAAGTTGATCATTTACAGACGTTTGAGTGATGGACTTTTTTTTATTATTATTCGAAGACGATGGTTCGCCAACGAGTGTATTTTCTTCAACTGTACAATTAAGATCTCTCTCCAGCCAATCATCGATCATTTCTTCGCTATCGACGAGACCCGATTGAATTTTTTCAGTAACCAATGGAAATGTCCCTGGCCGCGAACTATTCGGTCGTGTACGATTTTCCACGTTCGCGATAGTTTGACCATAATCTTCACCAGCGGATATATTTTCAGGGGCTTCGTCCTCGGCCAAAGTTTCATTTTCGTTCGTCAAAGCTTCGAGAGTATTTGGTGGTCCTAAGGCCGGTGAATTTATAGCGTTTTGTCGTAAAGCAGCGAAAAAAGCAGAAAGATTTGAGAGCATATTGTTGAAGTCGATTTGTACATCTGGGGACAAATCTTCGGAGCGACTTTTCCAATCATTGAGACAATCGAGAATAGTTTCGCCTTTTTGTGTCGTAGCCCGGATGTCAGCACCGTTGCTAAACAATAAATCCATCATGTCAAAATGACCGCAAGAAGCAGCGTCGTGGAATGGTGTTACACCCTCGCACATTGGACCGCCAGGATCGTTCACGTTAGCTCCAGATTTAATGAGAAGTTCAGCTATTTCAACGTGTCCATAATTGGCAGCTTCGTGGAGCGGTGTCCAACCGCAATAATCACGAACTTCCGTCGGATGATTTAATTCCAAGAGCCTCGTTACTTTTTCAATATTTCCAGCTATGCAGGCCACGTGAAGCTGAGTTTCTCCCTTTGCATTTCTTCTTATAACATACTTTTTCGAAGCACGGTCGGGTCCTCTGGTTTCGTTCCTCTTCGAATGATGTTTCGGATTCTTCTTCCTTTTCCGCATTTTCCACTCGATTTTCAATCACTCCTTCGGACAAATATCGTCACCGATATTCGCGCGTTTCGTTTAAGCGTCGCCCACAGTTTCGTAAAGCCCTTTAAATGTTGAAGATCATACCAAAAATTTATAACAAGTGTCGAAATCAACTCAATCGAAGTTTTCACTCACAGAGTCTCATTGTTACGGAAATTCGTTGAATTATCGATTAATATGTCTAATTTATCATTATTATAAAAAAGTCTCACACCATTTGATAAAAAGATTGAAATATTCCGCACAAATTTCTAGAAATTTCTAGCTTCGAAAGTTTCTCATAGAAAATTTGAAAAATATTCTTTTAAATTACAAATTTCTCGATTTTTATCGTTCACTCTACTACATCGATAGTAGATAATCGATTAATTGAACATAAACAGTTCGACTTGATTCCCACTTATTTCACAGAGTTGAGTTTTCAAGAGAAATTCTAAGTTGCATTCGATTAGACATATTTTTATTAATATTTGTCAATGAAATGTACACGATCAGAACATAATATCATTATTATTATCATTGTGATATTTATGATCAAAGATATATTTAAAAAAGTCATGTTTCTGAGCAAAGACCTTTAAATTGTGCATGAAAGATGTGAAAAAAAAAAAACAGAGTTATATTTATGAATATATTTAAATTACACAAAAAGTTATTTTAATAAATGATATTTATTAATATAGAGACTATATTCACCATAGAGTCGTTCGGAATTGGAGAAATATTACACAGAGTTGTAGGTACTGCAGTTATTGTAAAGCGAAGATTGAAACTTTTATAAAGTTTTCACCCGCATGCACGAACGTTGAAAATATGATCCATAGCAGCAGCACCGTTCCCGCAGCGACAGTGCATAAAGCAAAACAAAACGCATGGGTTATGTTTACAACCCTTCTACAGTAATATACCGTCTCCGCCGTCTCTTGCTTTGACTGCGAGTCACGTACGATTGTGGCGACATAAGGTTTTTCATTGTGGGCGTGTGTTTATGAATAGATCGTTATTGAACCATTCTGCATACAGACACGCCCAAGATTTTTCTCCGTTTAGGTTAGAGTCTATCATAATGACCATAAAATACAAGATGACCAAAAGATTACGTGCCTCAGAATACTCGTCAGACGCAGCAATAATTCGGCTCTGGTTCAGCAACGGCTTTTTCTTTTATAGACGATCGATATCGATCGTTTTGTCAATTATGTGCCTTAGTGCCAATAAATCATAATTCTCTAGACGCTTTTGAAAAGAACCCAGTGCTATGTGTGTCTGTCTGTTTAGATCTTCGATGCCTTTTTGCCTTTTCGGCAGATTTTTCAATGTCTGCAAAATTGGGCATTCACACATTGGCCGACACGGGAAACCAGTGGCCTTCACTCTCAGATACCGAACCAAAAAGAAAAAAAAAGAAAGAAAGACCGGTCTTTCATGAGTAATGAGCCGCAGACAGTGATTATTTTTTTGTATATTTATACGTATAATGCGTTTATTTTATAACTATATACATAACCATAACCATTGACCGCTGCGCCTGCTGATGTTTACTGCCCATGAAATTCCGGCCTCGAATACGAGATTAAAAATCAACAAGTCTCGCTCTTGTTGTCATCATTATGGTCAATCCTATGCCCATTATTTCCATAGTGGGAATTCAATACATGATGGGTTTCATTAATCCACTGAGCAAAAACTGATATCCATTAAAATTAAAGTATTCGTGAACACGGGTTCGATTTTCCGAAGCGGGTGATATTTAAATCATGAAGAAATTGTTGATGGAAGAATGATTACAGGTTAACTTTGTATTGATGGGGAGAGCACGCGTGGTGATATAGTTTGGATGATGGAGAGTGACTGATCGGACATCGGACTAGCGGGTTCGGTCACGGGGACCCCAACGCCCCGACGCGAGTGACGCTCGGAGTCGTGTAGTTGCAAGTGTCGCAAAGAATTGGTCCTGCGTTTAGGCTAATCGGTATTACTCCGCTGAGCGATAGTGGGGTGGAGAGCGCGCGTCCAGCGATGAGAGACAAGGATGCAAAAGCGCGTGCAGTTTCATATGGGAAGGAATTGATACAAAAGATTGAGGGGATTCTTACATTTAAACTGTCAATCCTAATGTTCGAAAAAACTATGCAGTTGAATAATAAATCATCGTTAAAGCATTTATATATTCCTCTAATATAAGTATAGAAGATAAAACCTCTCTCGTCGTAACCAAAAATCGCTGGAGAAAACTTCCCAATTACGGTGGTCGAAATTGTTGGTTAAAGTTTAAAAATTATTATTATTTAATTAAATAGATCGACTGAAGATGATCGATTCTCAACAATCGATATATTGCGCGACGGGATGGCGCTGCGGCGCCGGCGCGCAGGCGCGTTTTGAAACTGAAAAATGTGTCAAAATGGCGCCGTCGGCTGTCAAAAAGCCGATAAACAAATAGTGTCTGACGTTTTTAATCGAGTTCGAAATGGATGGAAATAAAGCGATAAATTTGATTAATGAATAAACTTAATCGAACTAATAATAAGAGTGATTCTAATGATTTTATTGATATTTAATTAAACGTTGTGAAATATAAAATCACTACAATACAATACGCGATGACATTGTATTTTGACACTCGTGTACAAAATCCTGAAACTGCTTCGATAAGCACTCTCGCAACATGGCACGCGAATTTTCCCCTCCTCGCTGTTGCTGCTTATTCTCAAGATAAAGGTGGTTTCGTTACAATTTACGATGATCAGGGTGAGCCTCTACAAGACGTTGAATCGCCGAGACACTCGGTCGCACAGGTTACAGCTCTTGGCTGGCATCCTGAACGAAGATGGCTCGTCGCTGGATGGGAAACTGGAGAAATAAGGGTTCGTCAAAATTCCTTCCTATTTTTTAACGGACCAATCCGATTGACCGAAATTTACGAAATATTCTGTATTCAAATAACGTCTTCGAGCAACCCCGAAACAAGTCATACATTTAGATCCTTCTCAATAAAGATTCTACAGTTTTGCTTATGACTTTTTAGGGCTCATTTGGGAATTTCACACTTTGAGGATTCATTTAAAAACTCTTTTACAGATTTTTTCCAAGAAATTCTCAATGACAGAGTAACATATGATTAGTGAATCGAGGCAACTAGAACTTTTTAGCAAGGCAAATTGAACAATTTTTTCTCATGTTCGAGGAAATAATATCCAAGGAAAATTTAGACAGTTTCAGTCATAATCAAGTGATCACAATTTACAATCCTTGAGTGATTAAGATCATTGAATGATAACGTAGCGGTTTAAAAAAAATTGGGAATGCTGATTGCGAGTTAACATAGCGATTCTTTCATACAAAAGGCCTGTACACGTTTTTACTGATAAATTTAAATTTGATGTATCTCTTCGTTACGGCAGAAATTGAATTTTGGTTCATTCTCCTGTTGTAGTCGGTGCTGAAGTCGTTGTAAGCTCAGCCTTGGTCTTAATACAATCTTGAACCATGTCGATGAGTGTCGATGAGCTTCCATAGAAAATATTTAGACTTTTAGAGGAACAGGATTCCATTGCGGCATCAAAATTTTTGGACCAGGTCTTTACGGACTTGATCATTTCCCAAAAACTCGGGTTGCTTAACCTGGAAAGCTCCCGTTTGATCTAACGATAAAAAATGAATAATTAAATGCAAATAATTAAATTGTATGAAATGAAAATAAAATAGAGCTCTCACAAAAATTTCGGAACGACTAATTATAGTCGTTATATCGAATAAAAATATTTTTTAACTTTATTCGAAATATAAAATTTTATTTACCGGTCTAAGACACTTGATGATCACTAAATTACGGGCATCGACGTTGTCGCTGTGGCATTTATCCGCTCGCTCCCTGTATCTTTGTAGCTCATTCAGTCTCTCGGATATATTGTCGTGTATTTTTGTAACATACCCTTCAATTTCTCCCAACTGTGTGTCTACACAGCTTTTCATTGTTTCGGATGCATTTTCTGCAGTCCTATCCAAGTCACTGATATAATCCAAACAGTCGACAGCATCAATGCCTGTCACTGCACTAATAAGGGCATCGGCTTCAATTTGTTTCTGTAAATCAGTGAATCAGACAATCAGTCACAAAATAATCTTCATCATATTTATCTAAAAGTTCAAGATCCCATTTTTTTAATACAATCATTATTGTGAAGAAAATCAGAGTTGGTGGAAAAATGAACTGCATAAGTTTGGGTAAAAAATATAGTAAACCCTTTCAAAAATAATGATAATGAAATGTCTATGAAAATTTTTTATATTACATTCGAAAATGATCCATCATGCTATGAATTTGTTTTTCGTTCTTTAGTCGACTCCAAAACTTAACCTTCGAGCCATACGTTTTTTTTTTCAAGTAGAACTGACTGGAAATTTCACTGAAAATTGCATATCGTTGAAAATCCAGATAATCATACCTTTTGAAACTCTGTTATAATTTCGGCGGGTTTTGTTAGCCTGTAGTCCCGTAATTTTTCCAAAATGCTCCGAAAGATTTTATTGGTCAAGAGTTTTGCATCGTTGTAACCCCGTGCAGTTGCATTTATCAACGCTGAGATTTCGTTTTCGTACCTCTGTTTTGAAGCTTCCAGTGCTTTCGTTCTTGCATCTACAGCCTGAAATATTTGCAACTCAATAAGTTCAAAAAGTTTGTATGTAATACAAAATATTTTATAAATTATCAAACCCGCAAAAACTCAATGAAAATTTATTTATTATAAATGGATTCATAAAATATTAATATTCATAATTAACCAAACAAGATAAATTGTCAAAAACTCTTTTTTTTCCATACATATCATTTTTTATGATGAAAATCAATCAAGTGTTTAACTCGCACTCATCATTTTATTCAATCTTTCGATGTACTCACATAGACGAAAATAAAAACGACGCACAGTGTGATCCCAAACTTGAACATTTTAAGACGTGCCTTCTTCCAAGCTAGACGAATTAATAACAATTAATTCCTGTTTCCACCTATATATATACACACACATGGGAGTCTGAGAATTCTCACCGGTACGGTGGCCCAGATTGATAGATAAAAAAATCAAACAGCAATCATGGCGTCTGTGAAAATGAGAATTATGACCCACTTGACACTTCAAAGTGCTAGCAAGTGATAGGTAAAAAAAATCTAAGTTGAAAAAACACTCTATTACTTAAATATCACGTTTCAACTAACACGAATTTCTCAATCATAAATCAAACATATTACTTCAAATAAGATTTTTACGAGTTCAAAAAATGTACGTAATTTTAAAGCTGTAAAAACTTTTTTTTTTTTATTCAACTTATCAAACAAAAGTTTATCTCACTACTAACATTTTAAAAGAACTCTAAAATGTCGTGTTTCAAATTTTGTTAATTGAAACTGTTACAAAAATCCTTGACCCAAACTAAATCTATTTTTTGAGCTCATTAATTTTTATTGTTTTATATCAATTGAATTATAATGATGAATTCATTGAATCTGCGACGAAACGTTTCATATTTTTCAATATGTATAATTTTATTTTTATAATTTCATAATCATTTAGCAATTATAATGGAATGTAAACAGCAAAATTATGGAAACTCAATTTTTTTTTTTTTACAGATATGGCCCGGGGATTCAGGAAGCACCGAGTTCAACGTAACAGTAACTCCTCACAGAGATCCAATAACCATTTTGCAGTGGAGCCAATACGGTGGTCGTTTGGTTTCGGCAGATTCCGCTGGATCTATTGTTGGTTGGAAAATTGATCCGAGGGGTCAACTTCTCGTTACGTTTCATCATGAGCTCAAAGAATCGTTTGCGCACATTACATTCAGACTCGCTCCGCCCAAACCCACTGTAGACTTGAGGTATTTTAGAACATAATTATTTTCATTTGCTGTTTCCGAAAAAATATAATTAAATCTGTTTTTTTTTTTCCTTTCTTCTTTTCACTGAAAAAATGTTGTTCATGCAGTGATTTAGCAAAGGCAGCGGTTGCTGGAGACGAACGAGCCC
Source organism: Campoletis sonorensis (assembly GCA_013761285.1). Taxonomy (NCBI): domain Eukaryota; kingdom Metazoa; phylum Arthropoda; class Insecta; order Hymenoptera; family Ichneumonidae; genus Campoletis; species Campoletis sonorensis. Next base: position 1,983,767 of record JACEOJ010000124.1, read on the forward strand.
TCGACCTGTTCAGCTCATGGCGTCCGAGAACAGCAGCACCGATGGCTGCACCCTCGAAAAAAGACGATCATTCCTTTTACATCGGTTCGACCAATGGCATTATTTATCACATCGATGCGCAGGGTCAGTGCAAAGAAGTCCTTAACACCGATGGAATGACACTTTATTGCTTGCTGCATCACACAACACGAGACTCCCTGGTTGTTTTGACAGAAGGATTGAACATCGGATATTATCAAGCTGATTCTGTAACTGGACGACTCACGGAATTGACCAGAGTATGAAAAATATTCCTCAAGAAAATAAAAATTAAAAATTTCACAAGTTACAATATTTGTTTCAATTTTTTTTTTGTTCAGAGTTGAAAAAAACAAATATAACGACACAAAAATTATGAATTGGATTTACTTCAGTGGAAAATAATAAAAAAAAGCACTAGAAAACGATTGAAAAGATTGATTTCTTCAAATTAAATGGTCCAATTCTTTGCTTTGTCTTGTCCAAATCCGATTAATTAATTGTTGGTGTTTTGGTGAATGATTATTTCAGGTAAAATTGAGTGGTAAAAGCGACGTGTCGCGAAGTGGTCCAGCTTTGTGTTGGGTCGGTGGGAATACTTTGGCCGTACTTACCGGTGAATTGAGCGTCAGATGTTGGGATTTACAAACTGGTGATACGTACGTTTTGAGTCCCCCGGAACCATCGACCGGAAATATAGCAACGCCCCAAGAAATATGCACGAGTCTTGCTTTTTGCAAAAATAATGGTCAGAGAAAATTCGCTTCAACAATATCGTTGATTGATAATTAAATAATTGTTACGCTGATAGATTACATACGTCCAGCGTCAGACAAATTGGTGATTGGCACGGTTTTTTTTTTTTAAAACTAGCGAAGAAACGGAACAAGATATCAATAAATTTTTCAAGCCGGAATTCTAATTATCTCGTAGTGTCTTTACAATAAATTAATCGCGAAACGATGTTTACATGAATAGAAAGAAAAAATTATTGAGCCATTAAGAGATCATTTAATAAAAGTAATCAATATGTCGCATTTTTCAACGAGGTATCCATTTTATTTCAACTTTTCAACATTTGATTTGAAGAAAATAAATAATAATAATAAAATCATGCAGACTGTGACAAGTAGTATCACGAATCAAAACATGTTGCTCGCACAACTTGCGACCTCGTAAACCCTGAGAGGCGCAGTCACATTTATCTTTATAACGTTATCACCGGATAGAGTTTTTAAATAAAAATAGTTCTGAGTATCCTTGAAAGCTCGAAGAATAATGAGCCTCGAAAGAAAGAAAATCAATTTTTTGATCATTCTGGACGTATGTAAACCTTTAATACTGTATTTCATTAATTGCATTGGTTCTTGTTGTCATAATTTAAAAAATGATTTCAACAATTATACAGAAACTCTGGCGGCTGGTACTAACTTGGGTACGATATATCTTTGGAAGCGACGATCAATATCGGAAACGGATGAGAACGGTTGGCCAACGGTTCCAAAATTTTGCAGCATCCATGGTACAGTGAAGCAATTGACATGGGGTGGTTCATTGCTTCGAAACCCTTTGCTAGCAGTGAATTGCATAACAAACGTATTTGTATTGCATCAGCAGCCAATGTGTGCAGTTTTTAATGACGATACTTGCGTGACACAGATGACACCGACACATTTGTTGATAGAGATAGAGGATCAAAACTGCACATTAAAAACGGATTTGCAGGTTCAAATATTGGCAGCGAGTCGCGAATACGTGGTTGTATCGTCGGGTCGTCAAGTAACCAGTTACAGAATAAATCGTGATTCAAACATCGAGACAAGCTTGATCGGTTCGTTCGCTTGTGACAATGAAAAAATTCTTATCTATGAAAATACCCTCGTTATTTTGACACCGATAATAATACAATTGAGATCGATGGATGGCACGATCATACAAAGTTTACCAACTTTGCCCGAAGAAGGCGAACCCATCACCATGGAATTAACGGGACAATATTTAACCGTTGGTTCTCTCAATGGTATTCTTAAAATATGGGACATTGGAAAACGCGAAGCTAAATTACATACTCGTGCTATGACAGCCTACGAAGCCATCAACGATTTTGCTGAAATTATCGAAGCTCGATGCAACGCTGATTGTCGCTGTGTTTCCATCACCGTTGCCATGTCCAATCTCATGCCCAGCTCTATTCTTTATGTCTGGGACATCGAAGGCGACCAGATTCACGAGTATGATTTTGGCCAAATGAACGACGACGATGACAGGTACTTTTAACTATTTTGTTGTTGTCGAATATTCATGCAACTATTTTATTCTTTGAGGAATTTTCATTATTCTCTTCAGCTCATGATATGCATCTACTAAAAAGACTAAACTAATGACTAATGACTAAAAGACTCATTTCAGAATGATTATTACTCAACATTGATGTTTACAACGTTGTAAACATGACCGAGTTGTTTCATTTATTTATCCAATTACGAAGTTAAGGAATTCTGGCATAATAACTTTTTTGACTACGAAACATGAGTCATTCTTTTCTAACACGCCCGAATTCCGTACAACATTTCTGGAGCCATGCACTTAGATAAGAGATTTTATGATTTATTGGATTACTTTTTCTTCACAGAAATTTAAAGTCTCGTGGCAGACTTGTGACCGCCCATTGTTGGGACACGAGTGATCCCAGAGTTCTCGTTTGTCGTGCACAAAAAATCGAAGGGAGGAGCAGCAAAAACAAGAACTTGACAAACGAAGAACAGGCAAGTTTTTATAAATATTGCCAACAGAATTTTTTTGAACGATTGATTTAATAATTTTCTTTTTTGGTTACCCAGGACCCGAGTGCTCCGGTAGTTCTCGTGTCGATGTTCGCAACTCCGGACAACGGAATAACGATTCAGGATGTGCGTCCGATCGCCGACACTAATTGTCGCCTCTTGGGCGTGAAATCGCCTCGAATTATTATTTTGAATCCGGAGATGCCGAGCTCTAGTGGGAGTAAAATAACTCACATGTTGATGCGCGAGTTCGAAGAGCTGGGAAGTTGCGATACACCGACGAAGAAGGCGATTCTTGATTTCAGTTTTCATATTAGTATGGCCAATATGGACGAAGCCTTTAAATCCATAAAAACCATCAAAAACGAGGCTGTTTGGAAGAGTCTTGCTAGAATGTGCGTTAAGACGAAACAGCTCGATATGGCCGTTTTGTGTCTGGGACACATGAAACACGCCAGAGCTGCTCGAGCACTGAGAGAAGCTATTCAAGATGATTCTCTCGTACTCGAAGCTAAAGTTGGAATTTTAGCTGTTGAGCTGGGTCTTCATGTAAGAAATTACAATAATTTTGAAAATTTTCCATTTATTCACTTCATATTTATTATTTTCGAACGAGTTAATGAATATTTATACTTAAAAAAATATTCCAGAATGTCTTATTTCTTTCTAAATTATAATGGAAATCATTGCAATCAAATTTTTGAGATTATTCTTCTGAGAAATTATGCTCATTGTTATTTTGTTCGTTAACTGTTTTTGTTATTTTTTAGAACGATGCTGAACGCCTATTTCGCGAAGCTGGTCGTCTCGATCTCTGTGGATCACTTTTAGAGGCTCGTGACAAATACCCAGATGCGATAAAGCTCATGTCGAGTGAGAATAAAATAAGGGAAAAAGTGACGTATTACAATTATGCGAGAGCGTTGGAGAGTTCGGGAAAAATTGATAAAGCCATAGAAATGTACACGAAAGCCGATTGTCACAAGTTCGAAGTGCCCAGAATGTTGCTTTCGCGACCGCGAGATCTTCAAGCTTATCTCACCAGCTCGGACGATCCGTGAGAATTTCTTTATGTTTTTTTTAAAAAAACTTCTTTTTAAGCGTTGAAATTTCATTTTTACTACGGAGTTCCATCTTTTTCCAGAGCAAAACAAATATTAAATTCTTTGAGTTTCGAAAAAATAGACTTTTCTGGTTCACTCTGTTTTTTTCTTCTGTTTGATGAATTTACGGATTCAGTGTTGTTTTTTTTTTTTTCTTCCAGAGCTATAAAAAATTGGCATGCTCAATATACAGAATCAAGCGGCGACATGGAGGGCGCTTTACGTTTGTACGAAATCGCGAATGATACTTTAGCAATAACGAGATTACTCTGTTATCTTGGTCGCGACGACGAAGTTTGCGATCTTGTCATGAGAACTAATCACGCAGCATCGGCTTATCATTTGGCGGCACATTACGAGTCCATGAACGTTGTCTCACAAGCTGTACATTTTTATACCATGGCGAAAGCTTATACGAACGCCATCAGGCTTTGCAAAGTATGTTTAAACATTGTTTTTCCTTTCAATTGAAAATTATAACAATTTAACACGTTCCTTCGTTGAAGAATTTCTGCTATTCGAAAAATGTTACTTATCGCTAATTTCTGTTGCTATTTTTTTATTTAGGAAAACGATATGGTCGAAGAACTGTGGCCACTTTCCATGTTGGCGCCGAGACAGACTCAGATCGATGTAGCCAAGTATTACGAGGAAAACGATCAGCCCGACAAAGCTGTATTGTTGTATCACAAAGCTGGTTTACTGTCAAAAGCACTCGATCTAGCATTCAAGACGCAGCAATACACAGCCCTTCAATTAATAACGGTAGACGTGACTGCTGATTCTGATCCAGCGTTGATAAAGCGTTGCGCTGATTTCTTCGTCAGCAACGAACAAATCGAAAAAGCAGTCGATCTTCTTGCAACGGGAAAAAAATATATCGAAGCGTTGGACCTCGTGCAAGAGTATAATATAAATATGAGCGAAGAATTGGCGGAAAAGTTGACGGTTCAGAAAGTCGATGAGAATCCAGAGAACGAGAGAACGAGAATCGCCACTTTGGAAACTATCGGCGAAATCGCATTTGAACAGGGCAATTATCATTTGGCAACGAAAAAGTTCACTCAAGCTGGCAATAAAATGAGAGCGATGAAAGCTTTATTGAAATCTGGGGACACGGAAAAAATATGTTTTTTCGCACAAGTCTCAAGGCAGAGAGAAATTTACATAATGGCTGGAAATTATCTTCAGTCCCTTGATTGGCAAAATCAACCAGAAGTCCTGAAAAACATTATCAACTTTTATTCAAAAGGCAAAGCGATGGATCTGCTCGCTAATTTTTACGTTGCCTGTGCACAAGTCGAAATCGATGAATATCAAAATTACGAAAAAGCTCTCGACGCTCTCAATCAAGCCAATCGATGCTTGTTGAAAGTTACTGCACCCAGAGATTCTGACGTACAACGAAAGGCTATTGAAGTTGTCAACAATAGAATCGCCACGATTAAACGATATCTGGATATAAAAAAGTACGATTTTATGCACATCACGAAGTCACGAACATTAATACGAACTCATGAAATTTTTATTGAAAACACATTTGAAATTTTACTTTTAATTCATTGAAATTTACATGTTAGTTGATTTTTTTTGAACATTCAGAATTTTCCTCGTTCTACCAAAACTCCTTTTTAGAAGTTTTGCTAAAATACTTTGAATCCAATTACAGATTTTTCGAAAGAGGCGAAACGGAAATGGCGATAACACAAGTTCGTCAATTACTCGATTCGTTCGGTCCAGATTTGGAACAATCTGTGAGACGTGGGGATTTGTTTGCGACTATAACGCAGCATTATGCGAATATTGGTGAAACGGATAAAGCTCGGGCTACGATCGAAGAGCTCAAACGTCTCGTGCCAGGAATCAATCTCAGTTATTACTACAACGTTAATTTGTTGGAAGCTTTGGGCTACAAAATAAATGTTCAGAGGGAAGACACCCTCGACAAAGACGACGTTATTGAAGAACTGTTGGGAGAATAATTTCGCTCATTTTGTAGCAATATTTTATTTCTGCTTACTCTCAAAATGTGCAAACACGTTTGACAAGGTCTGCAGTAGTTTTTATTAGATAAATACTCAAAAAAAGTCTGTACTTTTGCCATAAAGTACGTGATTTTTAAAAAATCCGTAGCTTTTTCGTTAAAAAGTAGAAATTGGCTGTTTATACTCGTAATTCTGTCCAATGCACAGTAAAACGTTGGAATACTTTTTGTGCCTTGCCATCGAGATGCTCAAGAGAATAAAAAAGTTTCAAATCATGCATTCAGCAAAAAATTTGTACTTGGAAGGAGTGCAAGTTTACTAGAATTACAATTACAGTACAAAAAAAAAAACAAATCAATTCCGTCCATGAATGTGATTCTACGATAATTACTTTGTTGCAATTGAAATAATTTTAGAAAATTTTCATTCTAGTTAAATTATTATTATTATATTTCACTTTGATTCACGTTTTGTATCAGTATTTTATGAATAGTATAAAAAAATTGTACGCACCTATCGAGGAAGGAAGAAAATGAAAATAAAAGCCTATGTAAAAAATGCCACCAGTGAAATATTTATTTCAGAAAGGAAAAAACGAGTTTTACACATTACAGCCTGGCAATTATTGTAAATTGCTCTTTTTCACGTCTCTCTCGCTTATTTAAAAACTAAAATACATAAGACGCGCGTGGTTTTAACCAGCGGTGTCTTCCGCAGTCGCTCATCAATGGTAAACGAAATAAATAACGCAGTAAACGTAGAATAAGATGAATAAAAGAAATAATTATAAAAAATATTCATCCACTAAGAGAGTTTTACAAATGAGAACGATATTTTTGAAAAGAGATACAAAAGAAGTTAATAACCAATGAGTTGAAAGGAATAAAATAACGAAATCATTGATAATTGTGTCGAGTGTCTTGAGAAAATGTTTTGTTGATGATCTTTGTTAGATTTTTCACATAGATGTCTTAATAGGTTAATAAAAATATGGTTTATTCGTGCGATATTGAAATTTGCACAATTGCGAACAGCACGAAACATCATTGATTCATGAATTTCGTCATTATTGAAGATTCCCAAAGTTTTTATTTGCAGTTTTAATCTGTAAGTTCGAAATAATTGTGATTAAATTTAGTAGCTTAAAGCTGCAAACAGATTTTGGGCACTATTAAATAAAAAGTAAAACATTTCGTTGTCAGCAAATAATGCAAACTTCAATATCGTGTTTTTGTTAGATTTGTCGCGGTTTTTTAATTTTAGGGCGTTAATTTTTTGCAAGGCGATTGGGCTGGTTCCTCTGTTTCGTTTTCGAGTTTACGTTTCTTTCTGACCAAGTGAGAAATATCGCTTGCTGGTTTTTTCGGGACAGAACAGGCGGTCGAAGCTTGGTCGGAGGAACTTGATGGCCCGCTGCCATTGTGAGTAGCCGAGGAAGAAGAAGATGTCGAAGCATTGTTGGCGGAACCATCATCAGCCACTTTGTTCTTGATGCCCTCGATGAGGAGGCGACAAGCTTCTTGTTTGAAATCCTTCATGTCAACAATTTTTTCTTGTATGGCAGGCAATAATTCGCGCAACTCTCGAATTTCTCCCTCGATCGAGTAGAAAGGATCGTCGCTTTTGACAATGGGTTCGGACATTTGCTCCAATTGTTTGATTCTCGTTTCCAAGAGATTCGTAGCTTCGGTAAATTGTTTGATACTAGCGTCAAAATCATTTGACAATGAATGAGCGAGACCGAGTTGGTAACGGATATCGGCGAGGGCACGTGGCTCGACAGGTTCGATTTTTTCCAAAAGAACAAGTGCACCTTCGAGGTCAGCGATGGCCCCTTGGGGATTGTCACTTTCCATGGCAACTTCGCCGAGCAATCTGTGAGTTTCAGCCAAGTGTTTGAGGCCAGCTTCACCACGTTTGGTGAATACCATTTTAGCGAGTTCAAGAACTTCCCAGGCTACTTGGAGGTCGATCCCACGACCTGGATCTTCCTCCTCGTCCTCTTTGTTTACATCTTCTCCGTCATCCGCGTTCCCTGACGAAGTGCCAGCCGCTGTTCCGTTGCAATTGCTCGATTCTCCTTTCTCGACACCATTCTTTTTCGAATCTTTGCTGGTCCCAGCAACGTTACTTTTTTCACACGCTTCGCTGCTTACTTCTTTTTTCGCTTCTTCGATCTTCTTGTCATCTGTTTTGTTCGCGACTGTCGCACTTTCCTCTTTCTTTTCATCGCTCGTGCTTTCTATCGAGGCTTTTTCATTCTCAGAGCTTGACTTCTTCTCCTCGCTTTCTTTCTTCTCCTCAGACCCACCAGCATCCCCTTCTTCCTCCTCTTTTCCATCGGCCTCACTTGTTTTATCTTCCTCGTTCTCATCATCATCCTCTTCCTCGCCATCCTCGTCCTCATCCCCATCCTCACCACCTGGCACAGCTTCTCCAAGCACTCCAGTCTCTTCTCGAGCTAGACCCAGTAACGCACGACCGTACAACAGGTAAGGCTCGCCCAAAGCGTCGTCGCAATCACCCAACTTTTGTGACATCATCTCCAGACCCTCTGCCAACGCTGTGACTGCTGCTGTGTAATCCTGGACGAGAAGGTGACGCTTGCCTTGCGATATCGCTGTCGCTGCGTCCGAATAAGTCGTGTTTTCTGCTACGTCCGCCATCTGTAAAATTATTATGATTATTATTTTCTACCGTGTATTCGATACGTAACAATTAAATTTAAAAATCTACTGAAAATTCCTCTGGCTTGATATTGAAAATCGCAGCGTTGAAAAGCAAAGTATCCAAAATAGTGAAAAATATCAATAACTGAAGGAACTTGTATACTCATTTTTTGTTTCGTTCGAAAAATAAATAAAAATCGACAGTGATCCGGAACATAGAAAGAAATGGTTACACGAGTATAACGACCTGGAAGGTGGTTCCAAAATTTCACGACGACAAATACTGGTGCTTTTAGACTGTTTTAAGATTGCAGGCAAGATGGAACGGTCATTGGTCTCGAAAACGAGACTTTTGTCTCGACTAAGTGTCTCCTTTCGTGATGTTTATTGCGCAGAAAAAGAACGGGAGAATAAAGAAAGGAGAAAAGACGATAGTGGTGAGTCCTCACAAGGGTGTCGTTTCCCCAAAGTCGCGTCGTCGCGTCGCACACAAAGAGATAAGATCCTTGAGGGTTAGAGGGCGCCAAATGTTTATTGGATTGCGGTGACGAGCGAGACCGGAAGAAGAGGGTTGGTGAACGCGACGGTCGTGCGCCGAACTCACACGCACAGTCGAACACAATATTCGCCGTTTCAGTGAGTCCTTTCTCGTGGACCGGGTAGTACGAGATCGTGGGCCATCGGGTGAGGATTGACAAGGATCACGCGCGCGCAAGACTCGGAGACGAAAAAAATACAAAAAATAATACGGTGCGCGCTACTCTTGGTGGTTTGTTGCTTTGTGATACTTCAGTGGGCGCCTGGGCACGGCCGAGGATGGAACCAACTCGTGTACCCAGGAGCCCTGCGCCGCGCCTCGTTTTTCTCATCGCCACGCTGGCACTCACACTCGCAGGTAAAAAAAAAAAAAAAATGAAAAAAAAAAAAGAATAAATAGAAAGAAGAAAAGAAAAATACCTCGCGTTTTCGTCATTCGCGTGTGCGCAAATCGTCGGAGCTTTACGAAAGCGCGAAACTGAGTGTCCACAATGTTACGCGACTTCGTGTTTTTTTTTGTTTTTTAAAATAATCACAGGAAAATTTTGAAACACAGAAAAATTTATTCACCTGTACATCCACCGAATAAAACACTTTTTTGTTCAATTTTTTTTTGTTTTTGTTATTTTGATCTATAGGAATTTAGGGTTACGCGTATTTTTTTGTAGTGTAGAGACGAATCACCAAATTATTGAAAAATTTCTAGTCCTCGGATAAATTCTTATTCCAAGGATCGTTGTCGAGACGACAACGTCGTTTCAATTTTTGGCTGGTAGTCAAATCCGTAATTTGATTACTTGCGACAAACCGCACTTGAAATTGGTTGAATGAGTACAGCGACGAAAAAATATTTCTCGAACGAAATAATAATTGATTTTTTGACAAATCTATTTGTAAATTCGAATAAGAATATATATTGTTCGTATAATAGTTTCTGAATTAAAGAAAATGATTGAAAAAAATATGTCAATCATCTAAAATCTGATAAATTAGCAGTGTTGACGATTTTCTTTTCAATCAATTGGTGAATTGTCGTTATCTCTGATACAATCGTACGAAAAAATTAGTGCAATTGCACTAATTGTTCGTTTTTTTTCTCCTCTATTTTCTACGATCCCGGAAACTCGAAAAAAAGGAGCATAAAGTTCGATTTGACAAATCGTAAAGTGTGAGATTTTGAACGGTTGGCGGTACAAAGTTTCGAATAAGCGGGAATATGACGCGGGCAATGAGTCACCTAACGTGGGTGTTTAGTGGACGAACGAGGCGACGAGGGGGTGGCTCAAGTGGCGGCAGGACCATCAACGGTGGTTTAAGAGTATTGTCCACTTTTCAAAGATGCACAAGTTCGAAATTGGTCGTACTGCACGTCGCTCTCATACTCTCAGTCGCAGGTAAACCCAATCCAACACGAAAATGAGAAAGAGAAAAAAAAACATGTTTCAGAGTGATTTGATCGAAGGATTGAGTGTGCTCATCAAAATCAGCGCTTAACGAGATTCATTGAAAATAATTATCGTCCATCAATTCACGATACTATCAAATTCATAATTAAATCGTACGCTCCTATAAATTCCAATGAAATAGTTCAATATTCTTAGCGATTAATTCGGAATTGCTTCATTTTAAGGTCCCCAATGTAATGCATTCATTATTCAACTATTTCAAGCACCCATATCATGAATTTAGCTGTAAATGTTTGTTCTGGATAAATTTTGATGAAAATTGAAATATGAGTCGCATAATCATGAGGTTTAAATGATCGTTTTCCAGACGTTAGTAACCTTAGTCGTAAAATATAAATTCTAGAAGTTGTTTCACTCGTTCACATACACATAGGATCTTTTTTTGCTTTCTTTTAAAGTAGGATCCGAGCCACTAGTTGATTTTTTATTTTAGCGCGTGCCGAAAAGTTTGACTGAGAGACTTCAAAATGAGCTTTAATAGGACTTTTTATTAAGTAGATAGCGATCAGATCGATTATTCGTCAACAAATAGTGAGCCATTTATCAGAACTCGAAAATGCTGCTGTCAATGAAAAAAGAGACCGAAATTATTGTCAGTGAATGAATCAATAATTATTCATGTCGCTAATTATAGTGCTGCGTACATTATTAATAAAATGACGAAGAATTGAACATAATTTATTCACATCTAGACTAAATTGATGATTTCATCAGCAATAATTATTGATTTATTATTATTCGCGATAAATTGGGCTCAATAATAAATATAACGATTTTTCACAGCTACGGCGTTATTATGCGGTGCAATAATGTCAGATCATTGGGAAGAGGTTGGCTGGGATCGCGATGCTCTCAATAAAGCAAACATCAGTCCTACGTGGTATTTGGATGGACAAGTTGTAATGCTTGATCCGCCAAATGATCGACGAAGAGGATATTCACATCGGAAGCCCATTTTCCTTGTACCGATGCACGGTGGGATTTGGACAATGTGCGTGTCTCTGACTGGTAAGAACATCGATTATTTTCATGAATTATTATTCATTAAGGCTTTTCATAAAATACTAAATTTACTTTTGCGTCGAGACTCACATCTCGATTGTATAAACATTGAAAATCTTTGTAAATCAGCATCCTCTTCAATTTTATTTTACTCCTACAAAAACCTTATGCATTGAAAGACCGAAGAAATTCGTATCGACCACTACACGTCTCTTCTCTAGACTGACACGAAAATCTTGGCAATTTGCCCAACAGACTACACGTCGATCGTAAAAGACGCATACATGCACTTGCACATACACCGACTCAGTTTTCCTCCCTCTCGAGAATCATATGGAGGGATGAAATCGTTTCGAAGCAAGTTAATCGTGTCTCTCGACCTTTTTCCACCGGTAAATCCCTACGGGATGGTTGTAAAATTTCCGACCCATTTACATCCGTTTTATCACGTCGATCGTGCCTCACGGAATAGCGCACGAAAGGAAAATATTTCTGTTATCAAAAAGCACTCATTTTTTGAGTCGTTTAAGATTTTTCGTTACGAGAATAATTGCAAAAATGTTTACACAATTTTGTTTTTTTTTCTGTGCCAAAAATGCAATGGAGAGTATTTTTTTTTAGGATCCCGCAAGTTTTTTTTTAAACGAGAAGCAAATCCTTTCGGATTTTATTGTAACCTTGACTCTGACCGTGCAATTGAACAGATCGATCGCGATTCAAATCGCTAAAGAGAGACTACCTTCCAACGGATTATATAGAAAGAAAATGTGTGTTGCGTGACTGTATACGTTCATCATCCTCGTCCTCGGATGTTCCTTCCTTCGTTACATTAGCCCCGCAGCAACTACGGCTAAGCTTTTCTTCAACTCTCCTGTTCAGCGTCTTTAAGGGGGTGAATTCCTACACACTCAATGTTATTACCTATACTTAGCAGCCGGAACAAGGGGAGAGAAAGTTTGAAACTTCTAAGTCAGGGATTGGATTTACAATATCACCTTCACCTCGAGTACGAAACAACGAGGTCACTCGCATATTTTCTAGTATCGATATTTTCACCCACTTCCGGTTGTTCTCGTTTCACGAAACATAAAATACTTGAGAATTTTTGAAAATTTGTCAAATTCCTAAAAAAAAATTGGCTTCAACTTCGAAAGAATTTTTATTCGAATTTGTGGAAAATGGAAAAGATCATTTTTTAATTGAAAATCGAAGCATTCAATTTTGCATTAATATTTTTGGAGAGTCAATGTTACGAGTATTTTATTATTTATACAAATAATTCAACTTTAGGTGTTTTTTAAATTGCAACACAATCAAATGTGAGTGTATTGGAAATCGGAAAATCACGCGATCGTTTGGAGCCGGGTTAGAAGGTCGAAGGGGGTGAGAAAGGGAGAAAGATGTAACACGGAGAACAATTACTGGCTCATGTTAAAGGGGAATAATAACCAGATGTTGGGGTTTCACGATGAAAAGGGTTCGTTTCCGATTCTCCTGATTCCATGTCGACTGCTATTCTTCGTACCTTTTCCAACTCATTGTAACCATTTCCTGATTAAAATCGATATTGAAAGTACGTCATATCAACATGACAAATTATTGCAATTGAATACAAAAATCGTTCACCCTCTTCCAATTATTAAATTGTGACATCATCGATTCTCAATGAATTTCGAATTATATACGAATATTTAGTGTTTTTCTACAAAAATGAACATATTTATATTTCTATTTTTTTTTATACTTTTGGTAAAATTCTAATCAGTTTTCACACTCGTTTTTTTTCTCAGCACTTTTCAAACTCTTGTCTCAAGTTTTTTATAATCTGTTGCAATATTCGTAATAGGAAAATCTTAAGAGCTTTGTAACACTTTTTTGACGAACGTATATAGCTTTTCGGATCGTTACAAGCGACGATAAAAGTTAAGTGTTACGTTACTGTTCACGTCATTAACAAATATCGCTACTTCGAGGGTCGTTGAACATGTAGTAGCAGAGAGCTTGTGCAATACTTTACGACAACTTAATAAACATTAGACTTCCACCTGAAGCGGCAATATCGTAACGCAAGGGCAAACAAGGTTGTAATTTAATTAAGAGCAAACCCTTCGTTGACGTTATGAGGATAAATGTGTATTTCAAAGTAATCGAGAACCCATTAACGTTACATGCTCTTTTGAACATTTATTTCGTCTTAACGAAACCAACAACTTCGAAATTTTAATCAACTACTTAATTCTTTCAAATTAAATCAAATTAAACCAAGAAAAATGGATAAAAGTTTATTCGTTTTATTGAGTGCGAAGCGTGGAAAATCAGGTAACGACTTAATGGAAAAAGATACGAAAAACTGAAATGTGCAGAATTTAGATCGAGTTAACAAGAAATATTTCATGCACAAAAGCCTCGATTATCGAGAACTTTGAAAACTTCTATCATCAAATTAGGATGAAATCTTTTATCCTAAGTGTTGTGCTTCGATATAGAACTTCGTAATCATGAATTCTCGTCAATGTTTATCTGGAACAAAGCGTCTATTCTTGATCGTTAATTACGTCTCGGCCTCGCGTGTTTTTAAACTCTCCGTTCTCCAATATCAGCAGGAACAGCTTAAAATTCTCTTTGTACAAAATCGACGATAACGGTGTTGAAAACTTTATCTTCATTTACGTATGAAATCGATTTTCATAAGTTTTTCATCGCAGTCAAAAGCTTTCGATGTCGGGAAGAAGAAGGAAAATGCAAAATCCGGATGAAATTTCACGAGTTTCGCTGTTCAATTAACCCTTAATAAATGGTCTTCTCTCGCCTTGTTGGCGAATTCAAGTCAGAATTTGAAATTAAAATTAAATTCAGTTCTAAATGTAAAAAAATGTTTTAATTTCTTTTTTATTTTTATTTTTGTCAGAAAAACGGAAAACTTTCTCGTCCCATTTTCCGTACACAAAAACGAAAGAAAAAAAATCAGTAATGAACAAGTCAAATAGAAGGACGAGGGTCTTTGTTCTTGAGCGGAAATTAGATTTCCATGTTACTCGGAAAATTTAAGACGCGGAAAAGAGAATGAGAAAATGGAGAATTCGCAAGGTCTCTTCGCGTGCGCGTACCGTTAAATATTTTCTCATTCATAGGGTGATACTAACACATTTTCAAGAAAGATTGCATGAGAATATAACCCGAGCAACAGACGTTAGTCGAGTTAATGTCAAAATGGCAATTAATTCTTTCAGTATCCGTCAGTTTCAGCTCAATTTGATGCTATTTTGATATCAATTGACTAATGTGTGTTGCTGGGGTAACGTCTGAGGTCAAAAGAAATAGGTTTGGAGCCGATGACTCGTGGTATTTGTAAATTTTTATCAAAAAAATGTGCGAATCATTAGTTAGAAAGAAAAAAAGGTAACCTCGTCTTTATTGTTTTTGTTTTTGTGACACGTCGTCACTGCCACACCGAGAAATGATACTATTGAATTCAATGTTTTAAATGCAAGTGTAATTCGGTCAGAGAAACGATATTCGTGAACAGAAAAAAAGGCAAACGTAAATTGTTGCATAACATTATTTTATAATCACAACTTGAAGAGGTTGATTTTTCTTTTTATTTGCAAATACTGAAAGGGGGTCCTTCGTGGTTGCAACTTAAATAACGGGGGTGCAACATCATTAGTATTTACAAGGTGTACGCGACGCAGGTAGGTCGAGTGGTTCGTTTCACCGAGTGCATTTGTACCTCTCGGGAATTTCTACCCCTTTATCAACAGTCCTTGTCGATATCTATATATACGATCTCGAATTTCCCATATAAAAAATAAACATGTACAGGAAATTCGAGACCGAAACGTCAGACACGACAGAAAATTCGTTTCGCTCTTAGAAGTCATCGAAACGCAAATAATTTAGTATTGTCTTGAAATGTTTTGAAAAAAATTCAAAAAAAATCTATGCTTCTGCGCATCTGTGCCTCGGATTTATAAATAGATGATTTTCTGAACGACTGCTCGCAAGGATCGTAAAACACGATTTTGGGGTAACGTGAGAGAAATTTCCTAATGTCAAAGTGTAAGAAGGTTTTTTTTATAGCTTCGAATCACGCCAAGCACCGACGATCACCGTTCATTTTCATTTGAACTTCAAACAGGATTAAATTCCTATATGCTCTGAGGCAGGAGTTTCTCTGAAACGTTTTCCTGTAGATTTTTTTTTCGTTCTGGAGATACACTCAGCGAACTATTATAAAAGTAGCTGCGAAATTTCACATGGAAAGTTAATTTTTAACTTCGTTAATCGCTTTGATGATTGAAATAAACAGTTCTTAGAATTTCAATATTTTTTGATAACCTGTTCCCTCTCTCAAAAGTGATTCGAGGATCAAAGGACCTTTAAGTATTTCAATGGAAATAAATCCCGTAGAAATAAAAATTCTGAGAATGACGTAAAAAACTTATCGATCTGTGAATCCCGAATTCAGTACATAAAGCCCTTGCGGGGCCGACTATTTTGTTTAGCTACGTATGTGTAAACCTGGAACATGTCGAGGTTTCGACTCAGTAGAAACAATTTAGCTTTGACGTCAGTCCCTCGAGACACGTCTCCTGGGTTTATTTTGCCTCGTGTATATTCGTATTTATATAAATGAACGATTTAGCTAAAGCGGATAAATAATACCGTTCGTTTTCCAACATAATATAGACGAGGAAATACGTCTTCTTGGACAAGTTGGTTTTCCTCAGGAGCGATGCATCAATTATTTGACACCTGACGAAGCACACGAGGAAATTCGAACCGCGTGGCAAAGTCGTGAGTACAAACAACATCAATATAAAAACAGGAACGATATATCATTATTTTTCATGATTAATTGGTCGAAAGTTTTGTAATGAAATATATTGAAATGTGTTTTGTAATCGTTTGAATGACATTCATAGGATTTAAAATAACGTTCCAACTGTTTTTCTCAAGTTTTTCAATTATTCATTTACGAAGTTGTTGCCAAATTAATTCATAAATAAAATCCCGAAAGTTGGGTAATTTTTTAAAATTACTTTTTGTTTTTGTTCACGGGTTCATGGATAAGTGAGAATAATTAAAGGCTGGAAAGAGATTCTGTAACGATTTCATTCAGGCATGAAGAGGGAAAAGAACTTTTAATTATCTCGCAGGATTAAAAAAAAAAAACAAGTAACGATAACAAAAGGAAGAAGAAAAAAAACAATCGTAGAATCGTGAAGGTTGAATCGTTAAATTGCATTTTTATCATGGAAAATCCTCACTAAAGTTGTCAGAACAAAAGACAATTTTATTCGACGTGGCGTGAAACAAATGGCGGTGAGAAATTGTACGAGAGACAGATGGCCACAAAAAAAAGTAATCGTTGAGAGATTAAAAAAAAAGAGGGACAAAGGAAGGGAAACTAAAATGGTGCGGGACGTATATGAAATGGTTTTCCCTTTTTTTCCTACTTGTGGAGATCGTTTTTGTTCACACAATTCGCTATTGCGACTACTTATACTCGAACTCACTTTCCGAGCCGTGACAAAGAACCCTTTTCGCCCTTTTAGTTTTTTTAGGTCACATTGAGAGTCAAAAAGAATGAAAAGTTTCCACAAATGGACAAAATATATGTCGACATAAATATATCTAACGGGTTTGAGAAAAATACGATAAAGTGTACGCGTTTACTATGACTTTTTTGACATTTTTCTTTCCCACGCCACAAAACATTTATCATCACAATATGAAGCTTCAATAAATTGATTGAAAAAAAAAATGAAAAATAAACTCTTTTCAATCAATTCTTATTCATACGTTTCATCTGTACGAATATTTATCGACTAAAATAAATATAAATAAAAAACTCGTACAGATTTTTCGATGAATTATGAGTTTCGCAAAAGGGCAGGAAATTGGGAGACAAAGGAAGGAACTGGTGAGGATTCGTCGTGAAATTGGGAACGTCAGATCTCTCCGGAATCCAGAGAGTCTAGTCACGAGGTCGATCAATAATTCGTTCAGCAGATCACGATTGTCACGTCCAGAATGCTCGAGTGTCCAGTCAACCATATATACCTGGATTTCTGTACATATATCTCATGTATATATGCATTGACAAGATCAAAGGACACGTTTTGTAATGAGAATTTTCTTTGACCTAAAAATAGGAGTTGCCTCGTTCAACGAAGAATTTTAAGCATCATACAAAATTCATTGAACGAAATAATTAGAAACGTCATTTTAAATAAGAGACGACAACAAGTTACAGAAAAAAATGTCATCTCTACTCGACAGATGATTATTTATTTATTTTTTTCAAAATTTCTCTCACAAAACTTAACGATCGATTTGGATGAAATTTGATACGAAGAATCTCTATCCTAGTCTTTGTTGAGTATTTAGACAAAAATTCTCACACAATATATTTTTCTCAAGAAATCAAAAACGAAATGAAACATTAACAAAATCCTGACTCGACGATTTTTGATACTTGTAAGTTTACGTTAGCCCGTCACTTATTGGTCCATATGTTTTTTGTATTTCAACAGGAATGCAAAATCTGAGTATTTCGTGTTCATTGGTCTGTCTAATTATTCTGGGAAGTGCGGTACTCGTAGGGTCGTTTGGTCTGTGCAGACACCAAATATCGGCTGTTCTCGTGACTGGTGTCATGTATCTTTTAGCAGGTGAGCGCAAAATGCTGTATAACATTAAACATAATCATCTCGAAATACCTAAATCCGTAAGAAAAGTAAATGCTTTAACTCGAGATTATTTCTAAAGATTCGACAAAGTTTACTTCGTTTAACGTTTTTTCTGTAATTTTTTCTTTTACCCCTGGTCGTTACTGTCATGGGTCTGTATGACCCAAGGAATTTGAATCGCGAAAGTCAAATTTCTCTTATTTCCGGTGCAGGCAGCAGTTGAGAGTTAAAAAGTTGTGTAAATTGACTCGAAGAAAGGTCGGTTTGGATCTAAACGATCCAATGGGTTGTCTATTCGGTCGATGATCTGGATGTTTTTTTTTTTTTTTCAATTTTCAGCAACTTTTGCCCTGTTTACTCTAACAATAATATACTTCAAACGAGCCCAAGATCGAGGCGCAAGAATAATCGATGGTCCAGAGGATGGTGTGATCGGTGGACCAGCACCGAAAAGAGTTTTAAACGCTCGTCGCTTTACGACTGCATGGAGTATGGATTTCGGATGGGGTGGAGTAACTCTTTGCGCTTTGGCTTCGGTCGCATGGATTTTGCTGAGCAAAATCATGAGATTTAGTCCCATATCGTCAATGATAGCGTAGCAGTGGGACGCCTTCGAGGTATAGATACATAAGAAAATTAACGTTTATTCGGCACTAATGAAGAAAACGTGCGACATAGAAAGCAGCACATTTTCTTATTTTTTTCTCGTAATATTGCGATTAAAAATACACTTTTTGCCGGTTTAACGTAATTTCACGTATATCTCGAGGGCGAAAAAAAACTATTATATGTATATAAATAATATTATGTGCAATTTATATTAACTTGTTACCGGTTAAGAGAGAAAACATTGTTTTTTTCTCAACCCAGACGAGAAAAACTAGTTTGTCTTAAAAATTTTGTAGGAAAAACTAGTTTGTCCTGATAAAATTTATAAGAAAAACTAGTTCGTCCTCAAAATCGGGCTTTGGCCGGTAACGTGTATACATTTAAACATAATTGTGGGAGACTGCAAGTTTTTCATTATTTGTCTTGAGAGTTTTGGCCGTTGCAAGCTGCGAGTGTGTGATCAATGCAATTTAAAGGAGATTTAACTTTCATCACAATTTCAATGAAATGAATTTATGAATCAAAGAAGATTTTGAAGATTTTCACTAAATCTGTTAAATCAAATTATTCGGACATGCTTTCAAAGTGATCGATCAGTTCGCGAGTGCAGTTCGATTCCAGCCGTTGCGGCAATAATACTGAAAATCTTTAAATAATATTTCGTGCAAGACATTTGTGTGTTTATAAATTTATAGAAAAACTTATGAAATATATAAATAAACTTAAAAATTCGACATAATGAATTGCAGGAAATATTTCTGCAGCTTTTCTTCCACAAAAACGATTAAAATATCAAATAATTACGAGGAGGAACGAAGATTTATTAGTTTTGAAATTTCAATGAATAAAAGTACAATTTTTGCTTCAAAAATAATTCAATAATGAGCTGTGGAGCTGCCAAGTTTTGTTTTTAATGTTGTTATGCGCAAATATTAATTATTCACTGACTTCATCATCCGCGTTGAAATCTAACGAGTGAATGTTATTTCGCAAGATGATAAATTTGATGGAAAATATTATAAAGTTATATACTATGGGTGTGCTAGCCGCTTTAAAAAAGAAAAATTCTCGGATGGCTAAGTCTTAAAAAAATTTCCGTTGCGATTTTTCGCTTCCCGTTGGGCCTCAATAATTTTCGATTTTTATACGATTTTTACACGAATTCATCGGAGATGGACACGCTGAATCACTTCTCGTCACATTGTAATGTTAGTAAACAAAAAAAATACGCGTAATACGTCAGACTCGATGTTTAAAACTGTGAAAAATTTGAATGTCCGTTCAACCGGAACATCGCAATCTTCAGCTTTTTTATTTTGCTACTCTATTTAGGATAAATTCTCAACTTTCTCAAACCAAAAATACTAAGAATAATAGAATAAGTTCTTAACACTCTCAAACCAAAAAAGTGATTATTAAGGCTTCACGTAATCTTAGAAACGTAGAGTAATTTGTGAAAAAAAACCTAGTTTTATAATCGTTTTAAAAATTCATTTGATTCTTCAAACGGAAATTTTCGAGATAAATTTAGAGGTTATATTGAGTTAAGTTGTTTTTCCAGCCCAGTAGCCTTATCTGTTTTATTTTTAGACAGCCCTGACATAACTTAATATTGTATTATTTGTTTAGTAATGAAATGCAAACCAAAAATTGCAAAAATTGACCACTTAGACCGCGTGCTCAATATTAATAATAATGCTCGTAATAATATTACTAATAATAACGATAATAAAAATAATAATAATACGCAACAGGATTTTGCCTACAGGAGCAAAGAAAAAAAAAAGGAACGTGAAAAATTGAAGAATTTCGTTCACGTTCGATTTTTTTTGCCCAACGTGTTACCAGCGAATTTGCCAATGGAAATTGACGCCCCTTTAGAACAATAATAATCACATAGCGCCGAGCCATTTTGTACGTATTCTTGTTTGTTACAGCGAAAAAAAAAGTAAATAAAGAAAAAATATAACAACGATTAAGCTCTAGTATTTCTACCGTATTCGAATTATTTTCATACCTTTCAAAACCTCACGATACTGTTTTTTTTTTCAGGATAAGAATTTAAGAAATAAAAAAAGTTGTTTCAAAGTCATGAGTTTGTTATTGGTCGAGATATATTTCAAGGTTATTCACAGATGAACTTCGTCACCATATTCTAGCGGCGCTGAGAAAACGTTCCTTTCTCAAAATCGATTTTCCAAACAATGAGTTCGAAAAGAAAAGAAAAAGAATTGCACTTTACGTAAGAAAAGTGTTTTCGTTTTTAAATTCAAGTTCTTTGGGCTGAGAAAGTATTCAAATTACGAACGAAATAATATTTGTTTTTGAACGTTGGCAAAGTATAGGAATGGATACGTTTGATACTGTGTCGTAAATTTGTTGTCACGAATGCGCGGGCTCTCCTATCGATTATTGGGGTATCGGACACGTGAGCAGAAACGTGCGATATCGTATCATGTAATTTTGCGTTCTCGGGAGAATAATATTTTCAATACTCATAATAATAAAGTAAACACTTTCGGAAATGATGGTCGATGTATTTAGTCTTTTTTTTGTCGCTCGTAGCAGTTTTTCAAGCATGAGTGGAGGATTGCCCTCCGTTTGACCGCGTGCAAGTAAACAATACATCGAATAGTGTGATATCGGAACACACATAACCTCAAAAACTGCGCAAACATCGCGAGCCCGGTGTTGAAGTGACAAATCTCGTAGATTTTTGAATAATCGCCCAAATATACCACTTAACCTCAAAATCATGAATATTTCGGGAAATCAGTTGTGTGAACAGTTCTGAAGTGTATTAACGTCGAAAACTGGCATACCGGGTGTTAAAAATTGAAAAAATTCGCTTACCTCGAAGTAGTCCGGGGAAAACTGATGAAGCCGCACGGAAGTTAAAACGTTTTTGATAAACGATGAAAGGTTTCTCAAAATATTTCAAACGTTTTCAGAAGTGGTAAATTTTTGTCAAACCGTGCCGCGTTTTATTAACAAGTAAAAGAAGAGGAAAACAATATCTTTTTTTTCGCGCGCACGGCGTCAATTGTAAATCGCGACGTATATCGACGAAATACTGCGTGTGGCGTCTCCGAACGACCGTTAATCTGTTTAGTGTGCGTGTGTGTCTATGTGAGGAGAACAGTAGTACGAGGCTCCCCACCAATATTTCAATTGTAGTGTAAAATGTATTCGCTCGAAACGCGGTCAGATCCAGTTGCGAACAGTGCGCCTACGACCACCAAACCTCTTCGTATATTTTTCGTTCAGTTGTGTGTGTAGAACGAGAATAACAAAAAAAAACAGTTCTTCGTTCAACGCATGCTCAGATATTAAATCGTGATTCGTGCACATGTCGACGAATAAGCGGGAGTTCCGGCATCACATTTGGCGCGGAAAAAAGCGTGGGAATTTTAAATCGTTGTTTTTCGCATTTCACGTATAAGACAATTCCGGTGAGTTTTTTTGTTGAAAATTGAATTGATATTCGTCGGATAATTCATGATAAACGTACGATGATTAATAAATGAATAAAATTGAAGAAAAAATTCTTAAATTCAGTTTTCATTCGTAATAACAGTTCAAGCGGAGCTTTCCTCATTAATTTTTTTATTCCTTTAAACCGGATGCTTTTCACGAATTTCAAAAACTCATAAGCCTTCATTAACTACCCCTGCGATTAATGTCGTTCGAACTTTGCGTCGGTCTTAGTTTTATGTCTCTGTCCGAATACGTAGGAGTTGCAGTGACAAGAATACTCGTCGGTTTAACAATCGACTCGAAATTGTCTTCGTTCACGAGCCTCGACTTGGCTATTGTCGGCTCAAGAATATTTTCCTCTTCGACATGACAGACTTTCTTGTTACCGTCCGTCGACAAACCAGTCTTTCGTTTCCTGTACTCGGTCCAGCAACTTTTCAAACTTCCAAAAACATCGAACCAGAGACAGAGCTCTTCCACTGAAAATTTTCCACCCCAATTATACGGTTGTTCTTGTGCTTTTGTTTTTCTTCAAGTGTAATCATTTTTTTTAAGAATTCCTCACCGAAAAGTAAGAACGTTATGAATATAAAAGCTCCGGCCGGAATTCCAGCATCCGGTAACCAAACGTTGGTCAAACCAAAAAGTGCTGGACCTTCGTGAAAGATCATTCCTCTCATGGTGTTAAACAGCCATGGCATGTGAAGATATGGTATACGATAAATGTCGCCAAGAGCTAACATTATTGTTGTTATTAATCCCATAACTACGTTTGTTATCATGATTTTTATTTTCATATCTAAAAGTTGAAAATCGATGTTATTTGAATAAAAGATATTTGTATAAAAGAAAAGAGCAGGTTATCAAGAAAAAAAATCATTTTCAAGAATCTTTTCTTTCAATCACTTGAACAATCAATGAAATTGAATTAGTATTTAAAATTGCATGATTTTGTACAAAATCGTTTCTTACTATAATTCCGACGAAATATGGCGTGAAAAGTTGCCGATTTGGCAACAGACTTTCCAAGTGAAGATCGTGTACCCACTTCGAGAGTCATAAAACTCAAACAAGCAGCAGCAAAACACATAATTCCAATATACAAAGTCTCTGCCTGCGAAAGTTACAATAATGAGATAAAAAACGACGAAAAGTGAGAAAAAAAGGTATATTTTTCATAAATTGATTACGATTTTTGAACTAATCATTTTTTTAAAAGGATGGAAATATAATAACGACAGATTTCTTACTTTTGAGCTGATTTTTTCCTCGGTACGATTTCCGAGCGACATCGTTGAATAAGTAATTTTTTTACGTTTGAAAATCATTTTAATTTACGTTGAGTAAAGGAAAAAAACTCTTGGAATTTTTAAAGTTTCTTTTAATGCACCGAAATAGAAGTGTTTTGAATTATTTCATCGGGTAACTGGTTCGGTTCGAAATGTTTGGTTGTATTGTGTCACGTGTGACAGCCATGTCCTGTCATTGACTGAATTGTCACGAAAGTATAAAAAACAAGGGAGTGTCGAAGGTCATTCGAATTTCATGGAACTGAATCGATCGAAAACACGAAAAATCAGTACAATTTTTGTAAATTTATTGACAGAATATTACGAAATATCTTTTGATAATAACTAATGAAGATTTATTATTGGTGTGGGGAAAGGAAAATGAAATAAAAAACCGATCTTCACTGCACAGGATTACGAGTCTGACGATGAAAGAGACAAAAAACTTGCAGCCAATTGAGCACCGCGATCATTGCACTCAATATTTCGTTACGCTTTATGTGAAGCCCATCGAGAAATAGCCTCACAAAGAAGACAACTACTTCGACTATTATAACGCAAAGTTGCATCAATAACCAAGGCGTGTGCAACATTGGAAATTCCTGTTGGACAGAAAAAAAGCTATTTTAAAGAAGAAATATTCGTCTTAACATTTTAATAAAAAATTATTATCATTTTTTTTGTTGAATTTTACTGAATGGCTCGACTAGTTATGAGTTAAATAAATTGCAATTATTACTGTGATTGCCCCGAGCATTATCAATGTATAATGTTCGATGCCAAGAATTGAGGTCATTAGTTTTAGATCTCGTTCGACATCGCGTGGCACTAAAAATAAAATTAAAAAACTCGTTGAAAAGTTAAGAACAAACTATCGAAATGTTTTTGACAATAAAAATAAAACAACGTTCAGAATCACGAAAACTATCAGCTCACCAACTTCACCGGATCTTGTTCGTGACGAAAAAGATCTTCTCATTGGTATTTTGTATTTCATTATTCGAATTATATCAAATGCAGTAATTACCTGAAAAGAATTTCTGTGTTATTTTATCGATCAATGACACAAATTTGAAAGCAATAATATTTATTATGAGTTGACAAAAATTAAAAAAAACTTATTCCCAGTAATCCTCATTGATTCTCTGTTTTCATTCAATCAAATAAATAATCATTTATAATACGATGCGTACTAACGGTCCCAATGACGCCAATCGTTATAACGTAAACTGGACTTCCCATGAGATAATGATCACAGACATTGCAGGCAAGACGTCCTACACGCTGAAAAAAAACAAATACAAATAAAACTACGAGGGAATTGTTCTCGCAATTAATTCAATGAATTCAACTCGATTGAATCGCATTGACAATTTTTGTTTCTGAAATAATAAAATTCAGTCTCAAATTCGCACGTTGTGTTCAGTTTGCAATTCTAATGATAAATCTCCGAAAATATTGAAAGGTAGTTTGGCGTTTGATGGGGAATAATTAATCTGGAAAAAAAGTGATTGAAAATGAAAAACAAAATATCCTAACGAGATATCCACCACCATGATCCGTCAGAGATTTTCTTCGTCCTCTTATTCTCATCCTCATTCGTAAATCCACACTTTTTCAAGTAAAACTCTTCCTCAACGAGCTATTGTCGTGATATTAAAAAAAAATCCATGCACCAAATGAAACTTTGCAATCGCTAAGCTACTCTGAATTTGTTGGTTAACTCAAAGAACTTGACAGATCATTGGTTTTTTTGACACTTCCATTCTCGTTGGTTACTCGAGCTTATTCCTTCACAAATTGCAACGAACTTTAACGTGATGAATATTTGAAAAATACTCAAAATAGTTGCTCACTGTTTTTAAACGAGAATAAAATAATAAGGTCACCCGAGAAAAATAGTTAATTATCGATACTTGGTAATAAACGATCAATTATTGATCGAAAATAAATGATGAGCTTACCAATTTCTTGTTTTTCTCAAATATCCCCAAAATACGACAAGTCATACACTTCTTGTGATGTCTCGCCATGCTCTGAACTTTACTCTCGACCTTGTACAATTTTTCGATACTTTTGCGCGGAGTTATTCATCGAATTTTCATTTGTGAATTTTTCGTATTCATTTTTATTTCCATTTCAAAATATTTATAGTGAATAACGGATCGTATTTTAAACGCCAAATTGGTAAACCATTCAGGTTAGAAAATTTTGTACGGTAATTTCATGTCAAGGCACTCCGCGATCTCGATAAAACTGTTATCGAGGGATCAATTTTAGATTAAATTTGGCATTAGATTTTTTTTGTGTCAAAAAAGTCTTTCTCAATCTCATCAAATGTCAATATTATTGTTTTTTTTTTGTAATTTTCGTCCGTCCTTATTCTCAATAAAAAAAGGAAAATAATACGTCTCTGTGAGAAGAATATTTGGGAAGAAAATTTGTAAAATTTACGGGCGATGAACGAGACGAAAAATCATGACGTGGTCAACGAGAAAATTGAAACGACGAAAGAAAAAGGAGCCTCTTCGACGGTGAGCTTCATTCATAATTTTAAAACAAACAATTTGTATAAATTCATCAATTTTTTTAAATTTAATTTAAAATATTAGCCAGGAAAAAGGCGAACGAGAACAGGCTGTGTCATTGAGTCATGGACGAGAGAAAAAAATGAAAAAATCAATGATCGAATACTGCCTGCAGAGAATGAGACTTATCGAAATTTTCAAGCTCTCCTGTTGGCCATTTCCGTTTTGGTGTTGAGTTATCATGGTTTTCGTTATGGAAAGACCGAATACAGCGTATTGGAAAACGGGAATATTGTGAATGGTTTTGTGTCTGCCAGACGAGCCGTTATCACGTTTAGTCTTGGATATTCGGTCATTTATTCGCTCTTCTCATCTTTCTTTGCTTGCATGCTTCTCTATTCCATTTTCTGGGTCAGTTTTGCATCACTACTTTTTTAGTTGTAAAAATTGATGAATTATACGGCGAAGGGACTTATTACAAGTCAAATTATTCGAAATAATTTTCATTCAAGCGAAAAAGAAGAAAAATTCAACCAATAAAATATAACTTTATTATTTGACATTATTTATTTCATGGATTTTGTCTAGATTTTGATCGAATCTAGAAAATGACATATACGTTCTTTCGCAGTCAATCTTAAGCGAGTGAATATAAAATATTAATTGATTGATTTATTAATATTCAGAAAAAGCCTCGATGGAGTCTTCCCTCGATTATCGTCTACCTGATGGATCTCGTATGTCATGTCGCTGATGCACTTGTAGCATTTTGGCTTTTTTTCGGTCACCTCAAATTCACTACAGCTTTACTCTACACAACGATCACAACTCTTGTGATAAGTATGTCAACAAAGATTCTGACAAAACTACTTGACATTTTCCTGAACATCTTAAATTCAGTAAAAATAAAAAAATTGACCAAATATTAAGGGGGCTCTCAAGAATATTAAAATTAGCAAAAAGAAACTCGCAAGTGTTAACGGAGATAAAAAAAAATGTTTAGAAAAAGATTTGTCATTTGAGGAAATTACGATTAAAATATTTAAATAAAATACGCAATGGTTATTAAATTAATTGAAGAATTGATTGAATATAAAAAAAATTATATGTTTGAGTAAATCTGTGATTGAAATAAATATTTGATTACAGCAGGTGAACTGTGGATATGGTTGGGTGTCTTACGTCTGTACGAGCACAGAACATTCAACTGAGGATGACGTTTTCCCACAAGGAAAAAACATATATTTTTATAATTTTTTAAAAACAATATTTTTACAAGTCTTACGAAATAATGAGTTTTTTATGTTGTATATGTACACGTTTTAAATAAATATTGAAAAGAAATGTCTATCGGAGTCGACTCTTTTATTTTATCCGTAAATCCTGGTTCCTCTTTCTGTTGAAATTTGATTTTTATTCTCTGCGATTTTGGAAGAAATTACTGCTGGACAGTAGAGTGATTCGTAAATTTGATGAGTGTTGTTGAGAACTCTTAATCCTGGACATTCTTGAAGACTGTGAAAAAAGAAATCGGGATGTTTTAAGAGAGGCAACAAAATACTATTTGCTGAGTATAATTAATTCCAGTGATTAATTTAATAATTAGGATTAATTTTCCTCAAATCTTCATGCAGTGATTATTGACTCATTCGAAAATTATCACTTGTTTCTTAGTTTACCTAATTTGATAAAATAATTCATTTCTGGTAAAAAACCTTTTACAAAAATCCTCTTGAGCTTCCGGCACGACGTCATCAACGCCCAAAATACCCTTTGTCACTATTTGACGCATCAAACAACCAATGAAAGCGTGACAAGGGACTCCGGAGGCTTGAAAACTTGCCTGATCGTTGATCGTTGCGTTTTTTATCATTCCACATTCTTGTTTGCACAAATAATGTTTTGCATCATGAATATTACGAAAATCTCGAGCATCGAGTGCAATTCCTGGGGTGTTCCATAATATGTTTGCTTTTGCAGCGATTTCCAAGGTTTTTTCGTCGAGATTGTGAAATACATTGGCCAATATCGACCTGGATGTTCAATTTGGGAATAACATCAGAGTTTTTTGTTTTACAAAGTAATTAGTAAACATAAAAAAAAAAAGATAAATCATATGAATCAATGAATCTAGGAAAAAAAAACACTTTCTCATGTTTTTTAAAAATATTTCATATTTCGAATATTTTTTGTTTACCCTTTGAAAATATCCTGCAATGTTACATCGACGTTCATCACATTGAAATAACGTGCAGCAAGTTTTGAACGCAATTTTTCTTCATCAGTAACGTTCGATGGAAAATCATTGTCGTCAATCGAATTATTAGTTTTGTCCCAAAAAACAAGCATGTCATTCAAGTCTTTTCTCTTGTTTGTGCTTTCGCCAAAATTTCCATTCGTCATCGAGAACAAACTGTTTTCGTCAGGTACGTTCGTCAATAAATTTATCAAATATATCTGCGATTGAGAATACAAGAAAATCGAATGAGTTGGGTGAGAAAAATAAGAACAAATGAATCATCAGTGAAACGAAGCAAATTCGAGAAAAAAAAAATAATAAATTACGTTTATATCTGGATTATCTCGTGCTGATGATTCGATGTAGCACAATTCTTTTTGTGACCATGAGCGATTGACATGTTTGACGAAATATATGTTTGGGTATTCTGTAAAATCGACGTCACGTGTTCGCCTGTGAAAGATTTGTTTTTTTTTTTTCAAATAAATGATTCATTGTGCACGAATGTATATATTTTTAAATATGAATCATTACTCACTATTTACTTACTCTTTGAAGCAGAAATAAAAAAAAAATCTTTTGTAACATTATTGTTCAAATTTATTTGAAAAACAATTTTTCTTTTTTAAATCAAACTACTGAATATTTCATTTTTATATATTTATCAATAGTAATATTTGGCACAATAATTGATGTTTAATGATTGCTATAATGAAATTTTGATTCCCAATATATTTACCGACATTTGTAGTCTTCACTTGGAATACAAAACAGTGCAGTGACCAGGGCAAATAATAGAAAAGCTGCAAAAACGAGACTGGCTGCGAGAAAAGCTGCGAACAAGTGAGACGGCCATTTTCCAACATGATTGGAAACACCTTTGGCTATGGCTGTTTCGAACGATGGATAACAATTGCGATGCGATATTGTGAAGCATTCTTCGTTGTCGAGCAAAGAAGCACGTTCCTCTTCAAAGCTTCCTGCGCATTTTATATTATTATCAATCAACGAAAAAATGTGTCAAAACATCTTTTCTTCATTGCACGTTTACGTTATTTTGATGGAAATTCATTTGCATATTAATTCAACAAAAAATCATCAAGTTAATCCGATCAATTTATTTTTAAAAAAGGTGTCAAACCAACACATGGAAATTCACTTCGAACGAACTGTTTGGTGAAACGAGTTCAAAAAATACTTCAAAGTTGACGAACCACAACACGACACTAATAAAAAAAATCTTTTCATCCACAAAAGTCACGATTTTGTTGTTTATTTCTAAAAAAAGAACAATATTCTTCATTGGTTAGAAATTTTGAGCCACGAGGAAAAAAAACAACAAGCAACGTATTGACAGCAATGGTTTGAAAATTCGTGAGACAGCTTTGAAAGTCAAGTGCGATACTCACGTTTCGCCATCGGCATGACGTTTATTCGGATGCACTCTGCAACCAAAATGCCCTTGTTTTCGTCTTCCTTCTCCGACCAGGTTAGCAATTAGTCCATGAGTGGAGTACGCCAAGTCAGCAAGTTTTCGCAACGTATTAAACTCGCAGATTCGTTTTTTCATAAACAAGCATACACTTCAACGTGTGTATATACATCAATAAGCGATGTGTGTGATTCATCGAGTTGTAATAATAGGCTTTGAACTGCATGCGACCGGTCACGAGACTTGTTGTAATTCCCTCGAGTTATTTGACGTTTTGTGAGAAACGATAACGAAAAGAAAAAAATCGACTATCACTGAGCTCTTTCGTTCCTACACTCACGACTGAAGCATATATTTTGTAGTTTCTTCATCGACGTTTTGTCACGTTATATTTTTATCTGTAATCGCGATGAAAATGAAAACATAAGTAATAATCAGCTAATCCCTCGTCGTTACGTTTCAATATATTGTTCATATTTTTTTGTTTTTTTTTTTATCTTCGTTCCTTCACACGAAAAATAAATAAATATTCCAGTATCCTTATCTCTCGAGAAAAAATATTTTTTTGCACGATCGTCATACTCAGTATTATTTCTCAATATCGTAAAAATAATTAGTCCAGAATGTAGTTATTACGATAATCCATGTTTTTTTTTTGGAAGACGAAAATCTCAGATTCGAAAAATATTTTCATTAAGATTTTTTAAGTATTTTACTCCGATTGCTAATCATGTGAATCAGCGTACAATGAACTTGAAGAGATACGTGCAGCGGTTTCGTGGCACGTAGTTCATAAAACAGCCGTCAGATGGCCACAAGCATGAAATGATTTAAATTCGTTTCTCACAATCCAAACATTGCGCCAATCGGTTTAAACGTCTGTCCAAAAATTCAATTAAGGAGCTTTTTGGACAAGGCATAAATCAGGAAAAAATTCATTTTCAATTTTTTGATCGTCGTACATTTGTATATATTTATTAAAAATAACATTTCTCATAAATAACATCCTAAAGAAAATCACAATGTGGTTTATATACATTACATTTTTGCAGATGAAATGATTGCGTGGTTTGTTGGCAAAAGTATGATATGCAACTATTTATTTTGTCAAAAATCAACATTCATAACAATTGTTTGTTTCTTCTGGCAACTTTTTATTAGTAATTTGTTTTCGTTTGTTTATTTTTTTCAACAATAACATTTTTTTACCACTTGTAATCATGTTCCATATTTTTTCGATGCTTCGATTATGCATTTTTATATCTAATCGATTTCGATTAACAATTATATCACCGTAATGAAATTTTTCGTCCGTCATAAGAACTTTTCGATGTAACGATCATTTCAAAAAGTACATCGACAATGAAATTTGGTAAGCTCTCTAAATATTCGAATCTCTGGATATCGAAGAAACATAGGAAAAACGTGCAACGCACGCGGAAAAAGAACTTGAACCGTCGATTCGATAATCGAGATCGAGGCCATAATTGAAATGCGCTCTTATCTACCATCGCGTATTCTCTCCTAAAAAATATTGTCCTCTAATGAGACATATCTTACGATGACCGTCCAGCAGTCAAGTTTATTTATTATTATCAATGTTAAACTAATTACATCGAAACGTGGACTACGTCTAAATATATATAAATATCAATATATATATTTCGGGTATTGGCAGATTGATCGTAGTTTCGTCGTATTTATTTTCCTATGTCGCACTTGGTGGTTTTTTTTGATCGGAGTATCTATCAAGGAGCAAATCCCTCGTATTTCGTGATATTGTAGATTAAATTAATTTGATTTGAAAGTTGATTATTCACGGGAAGAAACCACTGGTTTAGTATCGACGCACAATTTCACTATAAAGAAGTATCGCTTCGATGTTATCGATCGAAAATATTCAAATAATGTCTCACGCCATTTCCTGTCATTCTCATTACGTTCTATTTCTTGATATTTTCCTAATAAATACAATTTTTAATACCATCGTCAAACACTGGTGTATGATATTGTGTTTCTCGGATCACTTTTCGAATCTGCTGTCTTTTGTGAGGTGGTAACCTTCGTTCTTGTGTCTTTTCCCGTAGTGGACTCGCTATCGGAGGAATCTTCTTCGCTAGAGGAGCTGGTCGTTAGTGCCTCGTTGACGTCTTGCAGTTGTGCATGTTCGTAACTACGTCGATTTCGTGTTATAATCGAATTCGTTGATAAGTTTGGTTCCTTTCTCATGATTTCGGGGCTGGAACTCGATTGATTGCTGCTCAATTCAGCAAAACCCGATTCAGGTGTTGTTACGGTCTCACTGTTCGTCGACCTGGCGACCAAGTCACTGGGTGATGAAGTTGTTGCTCTAGAATTAGTCGAAACTGCCCTTTCGTCTCTCAAACCTTCGTCCTCGTTGTTGGTCTCCAAAGACTCGACGACGTCCGAAATTCTTCGGGATTTTTTCTCCATCTCGATCTCTACGTGAGTAGCATTGAAAACTTCTGGGTTAGTGTCGTGATGTCTTCTTCGTGTTCGCAGCTCTGCATTTTCTTTGGACCCCTTGGCACTGCCCAAATTACGTCTTATGACGTTCAACCGTTCCCTGCTTCCGGTATGTCTCCTGTTACTACCGAAAAGATTTTCTCGACTCTCGACATGAAGATTCTTCACGCTACCGATCCAACCATCAGTTTTGTCAAGTGCCACCAACAAATATCTCTTAGAACCCGTCAAATTCCGTCTCGGATCGTTCGTTGGGTTCGCTTTGTCGTCGTCGATCAGGATCAAGTTCTTGTTGCTCAAATTACGCCTGGAATCGTTCAACGACTTCTTCTCTTCATCGACGACAGCTGGTACGCCACGATTTGTGAGATTACGCTTGGAGCCGTTCAACGAACGTCTCTCTTCGTCGAGATGAGGATATCGAAGGTGATTCCTCTTCGGGCCCATTGTCGTACGAGGTGTCGATAAAAATTGATCATCCCTCGCTCCATCATGGTCTCGTTGATCTTCTTCGTAAACGATCTCGCGGCTATTCTTCAAAATCTCACGGTTCACAGCCTCGGGCAAATGCTGTAACTCCACATCGGCGATCACTTGAATAGCGTCCGGATCTACCTCCACTATTTTATATTGACCCAGTTCACGATGATTTTGCGGATTAGCCAGTGAATTTTGAGGTTCTCGGTAAACATTGCGAGAGAGCATGTGATCGTCCAAACTGTTGTCGCTTTTTGTACTCTCCGCACGATTTATCACTCCTGGAACTGTTGGCGAACGATGATGCCCCGGATGGGAATAATGATGATGGGAGACATCGTGGTACGGATCCAGCAATAAACCGTCTTCGTCTACTAGGAAACCTGAAAACCTTGACTACTTAGCATCGTCGAGACTATTGTGTTTTTGCCTCATTTTTCTCTCATCGCCGATGAGAGTCTAACACAAATTTGCTTCGTTATCAATCTTTTTTTGCATTTCTTCGACGATAAGGAAAATTCAGTTGAACCCAGTTGGAGGCAATTAAATTATTTGTGAAAAAACACACTTTTAGACCAATTAGAACCCTGTTTTCCTGTCAGAAAAATGATTACGTAGTTTTTTTTAATTAATTTTTTTATTCCGTTGCTCCACCAGGTCCCAAATTACAACCACATGAATGACAACCAGTTTTGAGTGAGCTTAGGACACGTGTCAAAGATTATTCACCATCAACAGTCAATAATGATCATTCATATTTACTTTGCTTCAAGAATTTTGGTTCAAGGACACTAGACCTTCTGAATTAAATGTAAATGTTATTCAATTCAGAATTTTTTGCTGATGAATCTTAATGTTTGACCTGACGTACTTCACTACCCTTCAAACTTGAAGACCGAGTCGTTATTGTTTGCCCAACACAAAACAGTATTACCGATACCCCAAGGACATAGTTACAAGGAACATGCACTTCACAACAACCATTTTCAGACATTTTTTTTCCCCAACGATACATTACCCCTTCCGGATCTTTTTTTTTTCGAAACCGAACGTTTTTCAATGTTTTAGTTGTTTCAGCTATTTTCGAATCTCTCTGTTTCAATAATCAGGAGCAGGCAGTTAATTTTTTACATTTTTTTAAACTCCTTGGACGTCGTCAATCAGTGGAATGTCTATGTGAAGTTTCGGTGAGGACGATCCCTGGGATTGTGGTCCATGTTGGCCCGGTGGTATCAAAAATCCCGAACCGTCGCTTTGACTCAAAGTTGTCAGTATAACAGGAGCAGTTCTCGGCTCACTAGGCACTTTCCGCAGGCTGAGTCCATCTACGATTACACCAGCACCAATAACGATAAGACAACATGAGGGAATTAGGGTTTGAGAGAAAGAGACCAAAGCAAATAGGAAAATTATTCAATGCCGTCTATCGCACGAGGACTCTGAGAATTCGAGAAGAAATTGTTGGGTAAGACTATAATTTGCGTTACAGTGGCAAAGCTGACCAGTTAATTGTAAATTTGTATCCATAATCGACCGTATGTGGTACGTACAATTTTTCAAGTAGTGTCAAAGCAGAAGCAAGCATGCGAGTGAAGCGTGGTTTCTGATTATTGTGCAAAAGTGTGTTGCGTGGTGATCGTAAGCATCCGTAACAGGAATAAACTGCTTTTCCAGACATTACCGTTCCTCATTAAATCCTATTGTTAATTCGAAGCGCCAGGAACAAAGAGTACAACGAATTATCATTTTTCTAACAGGCCTATGAACGCCTGGGTGTCTAAAAATTCTTCTAAGAGGTGTTCCCATGTGAAAAAACGTACCGGTACCATGACGAAGATCATCCTGTACTCTGTAGAATTCGGCGAGTTCACGTCCAGAGCAAAGCGGTGTATCGACCTGGACAGTGCTGTTGAACAAGGAATGATCGACCTCGTAGCCTTGTCGTTCTTTGGAGTAGCAAACCATCGTTTCGAATCTGTGACCCCATAGAATTTCCTGGGGAAGATAACTGGATCTTGCTTGCGTAGTTTGGCCAGTGGATTCGATGGTGCCTTCGAGAATGACAACGACCTCGAAACGTTCGGTTAGCATGTCTTCGGCAGACATATTGTAAAAGGGTGATTCGGCGTTGATTTTATGGATTATGGTGGTTGGCCATATGAAGAACAAGTTACCGTTTTCACCGTCTGTACCAACAGCCAATTCGTGCTGATGCTGTGACAGTGTTTCACCCTCTTTAGTCATTCTTGTTCTAATAACTTGAGCCCTTACAGCAGCTCCGATAATATGAGATTTTCTCATGTCGGCCACTCGGAACATCAGACAAAGCTCACCGTCGCGTTGACATATGACAGCATTTCGCGAAAACAAAAGCGTCTGTGTCCGTTGCTTCGGACGACTCATTTTTGCAAATACTATTCCAACCATCAGAGCTTGAATCATAACGCCCGCTATACTCTGAATACACATTACAAATATTGCTTCTGGACATTCCTCCGTCGTTGATCTACTCCCGTAACCAATGGTGTGTTGGGTCTCGATCGAAAATAGAAAACAACTCGTAAACGAGAATATATTGTATATACATGGCGTCCAATCGTTCTGTATCTGGGCAGGTGGTAAATGCTTCTCGTCAAAATCACCATGGGTGAACGCTATCAACCACCATATCACCGCGAATCCCAACCATGAGAGCAAAAAACTCAACGCAAAACATAACAATGTCCAACGCCATTGCGTGTCAACTAACGTTGTAAATATGTCTTGAAGAAAACGCAACGAACGACGCGATATTCTTGATTGCAATACGTTGCACTCGCCGTTCTTCAGGACAGCACGACGACGTATTTTTCGGACCGGGCCTGCCCTGTAACGGCTCCTGGAATCAAAGAAAATCCAATCCATTGAATACTCTCACGAAATCACTGATTTCTTCGACTAAAAATTGTCAAAGTCTTTTTAGACATTTTTTTTTCTTCAATTTTTAGTAAGAAAACGAGGACTTAGGAAACCTATTTTTACTTTAACATGAATTTTGCATTTTTTTTGTTTCATCGCATTAAACAATTTTGTGACTAAACGAGGATTTGATTTGACGAAAGAATGTCTCGTGACTAGTAATTTGAATATGTTTTTTTTTTCTCTCATTTCGCTATTCCTTATGCAGATTGTTGCGATTGAAGAGCAACAAGTGTCGCATTGAATTGCAAATTAGACATGATATGCTGCTCATTATATTTCGCTTTACGTGCGATAAATATGGCACGATGTTACGATGTTGTCACGCTCCTTTGTAACACGAATAATTGTCAAGTACAATTGCAAGTGTAACAATGAAAAAAAATAATCTGCGATAATCTTCATCTCTCTTGTCACCGTTTGAATCTCAGTTCGTAGTCTCAATCACCTGAAGAAATACTGTCTCGTTTAATTGATCGAAGAAACTTTTGTATTTTTATGCACCACTGTTGAAGAAAGTGCCAAAAAATAATCGAAAAATTCCAATCATTGGGAAAGTTTGTTTGTAAAAATAAACGAAAAATACTCAAGATCTTAAGGTTCATTTTGAATTAGGTCATCATCGTTTAGAAATGAAGATATCGTCACGAAGATGCTCAGAGAACTTCCCTCAAGTTTTGCCAAGATATGGACGGCATATTCTGTGATACATGGTTTCGTCGTGAGATATATGGTCGTTAAGATAAGACGTGGTAGCTCTTAAAAGAAATATATATGTAAAGCAATGTGATGGGTTTGTGGATGTGATGTTTCTTGCTTTCTCACACGGTATCAAGATTCCTTACAAAAGTTATTTTATCACCTTACTCAGCAGAGCTGACTGACACATATCGCTTAGCAAAATCTCCAATTTCACGAGTGTCACCGAGAACGTTAAAAAATAAAATGCGTTTATGAACGAACAAGAGTGTTCTCATATATTTGGTGTTAAAAAAAAAAACGCATACTTCGTTCCTGGCAACTTCAACAGTACGGTCTTTGCGTTTTGTTTTGTTTTTTTATTTATGTCAGTTTTGATTTTGCAAATTTCAATGACCTTGACCTAAATGTCACAAAATTTAGATACTTTGACCTCGATATCGAGCATTTCGACGATGTTGATAATTTTCGTAATTCTGACCCAGTTACAGTGTTTCCATTATTTTTTAATTTCAATTTTAATTTTCCGTGTGGATCACCCAACACTGGAGAATATCATGAATTTAAATCGCTAATTATTTGAAATCAATGGAGACAACATTATTTTCAAAAAAATTCCATATTCGAGTCCGAGGTTCGTTGACCGTTCGTCGAGATGAGAAAAAATCAGTCTTAATCTTGGCAAACAAAAAATAACACCTCTTGCGTATTACGATTTCATTAGCCATCTGTTTTTAACAGGTGGCTCATAAAATACATGCTTCAAGCTTAGAACACACGTATGAACTTGGACTATGTGTAATTTTCCAGCTTCTCGTCCCCGTCACTTTTCAGACACGTTAAATTTCGAGGCCGTTTTGATTACTTGACAAATAAACAGTCGTTATCATCTTCGAACTTACATGACTACCGAGTTATACATGTAGAATATATACTACGGATATATTTTATATGCCATATTCATTAAGAGGCGTTAATTAGTCGACAATTAAATACGTACGCGTGACTTTAAATCATTCCCAGGTATGAATTTTTTTCGACAATTTTAGTCGAATCTTCGAAACCGTATTTATTTTGTTCTTAATCTTATCGAGATAGCACACTGAAAAAAAATCATGTGAAATCGCAGTTAACGCGAATTTATCGAAGATTAATGCGATCGTTTTATTTCACCTTGATTTCAAACATGCATCACGTTTTCAAAGATAATGACGAAGTACGTCAAGATGTTGGGAGAAAAGAAAAATTATTTTGCTTATGAATTATCACAGGTGTGGAACACTTGACCTTGAATAACTTATCAATCAAATTTCAATGGATCCATCAAAATTGAGTTCTAGCATGTTATCAGCGAAGAAGAAATACATTTTTCGTTCAAAATTCTGGATGAAATATTAAATGATACGAATATAAAAATACAATTATTCATTTGATCAAACTCGTTGATGAAACATGTTGTAATAATAGAAGAAAATTAATAAAATGTGTTATCCTATGATTCGAGGACGATGATTTTACTTTTTTGTTACGTTAGTGTTTTTGTGAGTATTTTTCTTTTGCAACCGATGCAAAATGATGTGAAATAAAAATGTTGGCGTTTTCACGAGCAATGCACACGTCGATATTTCATTTAACGATCGACATTAATTACAATGGAAGCGTGAAGTTTGTCGTTTTTCTATTTATGGGCATCGAAGTTATAATAACAATCGTTCGAGTAGTCGGTATATGAATGAACTTAGAACGCAATAAATTTGTCCATGTCCCATTACGTGAAAGATAATTAATGACCAGCTGGAATGCAGAACAAATTTCAATAATTAATCAAAAAAATGTAGTAACGACAGGTTTACAACTTGGCAGTTGTTTAAAAAGTGTTAGAAATTTCTTCGAATTTTTAGCAGTTTTGAGATGCAGAATAATTTCCTTGAATTAGTCAAAATAAGTCGTGGCTCGATCTAAAAGTCAATAAAAATGGTTTTTTTTCCTCTTACGTTCGAAAAAAACAGGTTTTCATTGGTTTTGAGTTTGAAAAAAATATCCAAACCTATAGTACCTGCTTCTCATAGATGAATTCGGGCTTTTTGGTGCTCGACCGATGACAATAGGCGTCGCGCCACGAAAAGATAAAAGTTTTTGCTCATCACCGCATTCCGGTGTCCCTGAAATCCCATTCCTCGCACTATTTTTCATTACTTCCCCGTTCATTGTTTCCTCGATTTTCGATATATCGTTCATCAATGTTTGTCGTTTTTTCCACCACTTCATACAAATACTTTATAATTATTTATCGTTAAACTGTTAAAACGTTAAAACTGTCATGAACTTCCATCAATGATTAATCTTTTGTTGTCCACGATTTAATTCACTTTTCAGTTTAAGCCCAGAATTGTCTAAATTTCTTTCGCACTCCACTTCCTGTTTCTATACATTTTCTAACAAAATTTAAAAAAAATCGAGTCAAAATAAGTAAACAAAACATTCATTCGTACAAAAATCATTCCAGGGATGATTTTCCTACGAATGAAAAATTGTAAAATACAAAAATCTAACAGTGACAAAAATGAAATACGTATGAACCGAGTACGCATTAAACCAGTGCGGATAACGTAAACGTATTGTGATCTTTTTATGTCCAACGATCAGAACGAACTAAATAAAAACTGTCATAAAAGTCAGACAATTTTTAAACGTCGTAGGAGCTTTTCACGTTTCCCGAACGTTCAAGTGATTCATTTAATTCGTTTTTTTTCTCAATTCGACGAACGTATAGTAAATTTTATTGTCTCGCGTTCATGAAATTCAGTCGCGGCTTTTTTTCCGTACGAATCGTCACTTCCTCATAACTCGTACGTAGACAAAACGTTGAAATTTGTAAGAGAACCGAGAATTAAGAGACGATGAAACGATGTCTCGCTTTCCAACGAGACGATTGATGACTCTCTTGTCATTTGTCTGACAGTATATGTACTTGGTCTACTTATATATATTCATGCATACACATATACACACATGTACATACATATGTGACATTATTTATATACATATGTACATACATACAAATATCATGTCTCCATATACATAAATATATATATATGTTTATGCAAATCTATGTAGTTCTGTGTCTAATGTCGTATTTATGGGCCATTTGAGAATGAAAATAATTAGCTTAGATTCCTTATCATTTAAATTAATATTTCAATACTTTTGTTGCTGCAATTTTTTTAAATTATCTCTGTTACTAAGAATTTTGTTCATATCGATATGTCCAACGAAATGGTCCAATGGATTTGGCAAAATGTATTTTCTGTGAAATGTCCTGTATGCAATACTTCGTCTCGACGGGAGCAATCGTTTTGTTTCCGATCTCTGAATTACTCTTCGGTGCACCGAACGTTTATTTCATCAGACATGTGGGCACGTGCACATGGCCCTCACGGGTCTATAAAATCCTACTGTTGTTGTCATTGAGAGGTAAGTGCAAGTTGCTGCTCTTGTCATGTCGATCTTTTTTTCATGATTTTTTGTGCACGTCGATTTTTCAATTTTTTTTTTCCGAATGTATAATCGATTCAAGATTACAATGATTTGAATTTCAAGTCGATTTTTTTGACAGTTTTTACTTCTTGGCTCAATAGTGAAATGGACATAACGCATTTTTTTTTATAACTTCATTTCTAGCACTGATGGTTTTTTTTATTTTTTTAATTTTGTTTCATGATCTTGGCTATGAAGGAATTGTTTCCTTTCGATTTTAAATACCGGTATTGGGCTTTTTTTGTGATGCTTTAATTGTAGAAATGTCTACGATGTCACTACTTTAAATAAATACAATCGAAGTATTGCGAAACTTGTTATGAAAAATAGATTCGTTTATAATTTCAATGCGACACTGATCTCTACGGAGTGGATCGTGCGCGATGAGGAATCGTTTGTAATACTGATCATCAGGTACCAGGTCGCTTCTCTTTATACGATTCGATGTCCGTACAGAAAACGAGCTTCCGCGACTGTTATTATCAGTCACTTATGAGAACTTGGCAGAATGTTTGCTCTAACTCTTTGCAGAAAAAAAGGGAACGCAGGGAGGATGTGGGGGCGTTGATAATTTGACGAATACGTAAATCGTTCGGTCAAGATACTGGAAAATCTATTTGAGCCTTCTCACGTTCGGCCATCTTGGATTTTGATTATTTTGTAGGGTGATTCCGCGCTAACAACTTTTCGAGGATGGTTAAAACTTCCGGTTTCGTGTTGAACGAACTCGTGTGATTTTTTTTCGTCGAAATATATTTATTTCGACACTTTTTCAAATTAACCTTTTTTCATTAACACCTTTTTCTCATTTCCGTATTGTTACTTTTATTTATAGAGCCAATTTTATCCTGCGAAAAAAATCCGCTCGTTTCGAATAGTATTTTTATCATCACTTGGCTTTTGTGTTTGAACGTCACATTATAGTGTCGCTTGTCAATATCATCGATAGCGTACGAACACATTTACAACTAGGTAAACCCACTCGCGTTTCTATGATAATATGGCGACTTGTGTTTAATTGTACAACTCTGAGACAAAATAGTGCAATAAATTATTTTCTTGGGGCTTGATTATTGAATATTAAACTGATGGTAATATTATTGTTTCGATTATTATTATTATTATTATCATAATTATTAATATTATTATTATTGTTCGATTGGAGTTGACTTTTGTCCACTATTTTATGAATTATCACTAATTCTTCCTCGTGAAGCACCGACTGTGAAATTAATGCTGCTTGGAAGAGTCACCAAACGTGTGATTTGACATTTAATTATGATCGATTCAACACATTACTTCAAAATCACCACGTGAGGAAAATAACTTTTTTTTTTCAATCTCTCAATTGGATTTTTCAACTCACAAATGTCATAAGACGAATTCTTCGAACACTTTTTTTCTTTTCATTTTTAATGCACTGGAAATTTTTCATTTTTGTAGGCAAAAATAATTAAGTGTCCTTTATTGGAAAAAAAATATGCCAAAGTCCGTTTTGAGATTTCAAGATCGAAAGCGAAATATATTGGCGTCACCTTCTCAGTGATCACGAAGATACCAACTGAGAGTGTCACTCGGTCGAGTTTCTTATCATTCAGGTCTGCACTCAAGCTCGTTAGCTCGTTATCGCAAACACTTCGCCAATCTCCAGAAAATCGCGCGTTTGTTTGCCTGTCAACGAAATTGCAAGTCTGTGTTTACGAGCGAAGATCTGGGAGGTGTTACATTTCGCATGATAGACGAAGACGAAGGTCAA
This sequence comes from Campoletis sonorensis, assembly GCA_013761285.1. Lineage (NCBI taxonomy): Eukaryota > Metazoa > Arthropoda > Insecta > Hymenoptera > Ichneumonidae > Campoletis > Campoletis sonorensis. The sequence continues at coordinate 2,025,513 of JACEOJ010000124.1, forward strand.
ATTTAAGTAAAACAAATGTCCCATTTCTCGAACTTTTAACGCGTAATAAAAAGACATTTCTTTTGAAATATTAGATTTTGAAGGGGTAAGCATGGATATAGGAACAATAAAAAAAAGAAAAAACAGATTTTAGATTTGAAATTGTCCGTTTCGTATTACGTTTCAAACGTACGAAGAAGTATTTTTATGAAATGCCAGAAAGGGAATATTGAATACGAAATTTCTTTGAGCACCGGAAGGCTTCATGGCCGGAAATTCATGATTTAATTAACTCACCAGAATTTCAAGTACAAGAGCTCATGTAACCTTTATGCAGAATAGGATTATAGTTTGAATAGGCGTAAGAAGGAGAAGGAAAAGGGGATAAAACCATTACGATAAATGGAAACACAATTCCAAGTGAGCTTTATTCATAATGCGTCACACTTACAAGGAGAAATATAGTGGATCTTCATTTAATTAATTTCAATTTTAAGTCTACGTTGAGAACACATTATTCAAGAAAATTTCCAAGCAATTATATTTTTATTCGATAATTTATAGTAATTTTAAAACACACGGATCAAATAGTCAAGCTTTTTTGTTATTTTGATGGTAACGTTGTTTACCATTTATTTGATTCACTTGTAATATTTTTCTATCTTTCTGCCATGAAATTAGTCACAAACTTCACCTGACGAGATCTCAATCTTCTACTTCAAATGTCGTCCGCGCGTAATTGTTCATTTTTTGTTTAGAAACACATCGAAAGTCAATGTCTAGAGCTACTTTCAAGAAATTCTATTTTTTGTATTTTCCAAGTGCAATTACAGAAGTTCTGAGAAAAATGTGTGGGAAAGTTTACTCAGTAAAAGGAAAGAGGGCAATAGGCTGTCGTTTCGATTTGATGTACTCGGTGATACGATGAATAATTAATTCGAGAATAAAAACAGCGATCGACAGTGAATAGCCAACAAGAGCAATGGCCATTAATTGTTGACGTAGAGCGACCATACTTTCTGGATTCGTTGTTTTCGAGATTTCGGGATCATAATCAAATTTTTTGGACTTTGTTATGTCGTTTTGGAAAAGTTTTTGAATAATTCCAGCACTCTGTAATCGCACGATTAATTTGTCGAGCTTCGAACGATAAGGCAATCTCTTGCCTATCAACAAACTATAACTTTCGGTCCAGAAGCACGGTCTAGCAAGTTTTAAGGTGGCATGTCCATGGCGTTTGCTTTGTGCGATAATGTATTTAGCTTTAAGTTGTTTTGTGAAGCAAGTTACATTTTTGTATTTGCCTGCAATTTCGCCACATTCTAACGCATCGAATACGCGAACGCTTATGTTCCTATAATTTTTCCAGTTCCGCTCGAAGAGTTTGGCCGTTCTGTCCAACTCGAAGGGATGCATGTAAGGCGCTAACCCCGAGGTCATCAGGTCCTCGATTCTGTTGAACTCGATTTCGCTATTTTTTTTCAAACTAATGCCTGTGATGGAGTTGTAGATGGTCGACGAGTAAATGGCTGCTATTGCGAGTAGGCAAGCGAAAATAATTCGTTCAACGTTGCGACGAGGTTGTTGGGTTATTGATACGCCAAACAGAACGCATCCGATGTTAAATATTCTCCAGGAAGGTGATTTGAACCGCAGAAAATACGCGAGGATCCAGAAAATCAGGACCAAACTAGAAGTCATAAGGTGAGCCAGGAAGAAATTCGTGGATACCGGAATATCTGATCTTGGCAGAATCGGTACGACCGCACAGTATTTATTGACTAGAATCGGTGCTGTTCGTTGGGTATCATTCCAGCTGATGGAATAAACCGGAGACGCACCGGAGGTAATGTCTATTTGACGTGCTTCCGTGCTCGAATACATCTTTCGTAAGATTTCTGTTTCGTTCTCTGTCAAAGTTGCTGGAACATATTTGGCAGAAGCATTCAGCTCTTTTATGAGTGTTTGTATCAAGAATATGATCGCACCACCGACTTTAACAGGCTCTTGAAGATCGTTGAACTTTGCTATTGAAAATGGGGGATGATTAACTGCCTTAATCCTCAAAGGATAACCCCACAAATTGTCAACTTTGTCAGGAAACCAGTTGATCATCCTCTTTTTCCAAATTTGCCTCAAGTACTCCTTCTTGAATGGATTCAGTTGATGAATAACCGGCAAAGCTTCCGGTGGTATTAACTCGACGATGGTGAAATCCAGCATCTTTTTGGTCCAAGCGAACTGTAGCAATTTCTCGAGACTGTCACTTGGTTTTTGAACGCTAGAAATCATCAGGTATTTTGGACTGTAGTGATAGGTCGCCATCTTTGCTACCGTCATGACAAACCGTTTCGCAGTTGAAATCGGTAAACTGTCGTGAGACTCGATCACGAGAAGAAACAAAGTCGCTGTAGTGTCGATGGGAGTTCTTGTTGGGTCTTTTTCATCGGGCACCGAATTTATCGGAAGTTTGAAGTCTTCCTCGAAGTTAACTTCCAGAAAAGGCATTTTCTGCATCACACCGACAATCAATTTTTCCACTAATGGGTCTTCTAGGAAATCGCTGTCGTTCAGTCTTGTCAATAGTTTCACTTGACGACATTCCGAACTTTCGACTATGTAACTCGTCAGATCTTCCACCCAATCAATCGAGTGGACGAAATTTCGCAAAGTCCCGAAATAATAAAAGACCACACAATACATCACGAAGATATTCATTTTTTTCGATGTTTTTCGAGCATTGTGGTCACTCGACTGCAAGTCTGGCAGGATAACTTTTTCTTTTATATTCACGTCTACGAGGACAATTTTATTTATTGATCCGTTTCAAGCTATTATTTCATGGATATTCTTTTCTCCTCTGGAAATAAGACGATCTACGTTTTGTCACGACCTTCAAGGTTCTAACAAATGCCTCATGGTACCACTTTCCACATTCGTAGGTACGTATTAGTGGACATTTCTCTACACATGTAGCGTTCAGGGACATCCAATAATTCACAGACCTAATATTTTGTTTGTCTCTCCATTTGGCTATCGGAGCATCTCCTTCAAAATCACTAGGTACACTTTCAAATCGAATTTGAAAAAGTCCATAATATCGACTAGCAATTTTTATTCACATCCAAGCTCGATTACGTCTTTTTTTCTTTAACAAGCAGTAGAAACTTATTTTCTCGGAAAGAAGTCATTGATTGTTATCCAATTATTGAACATTCATGTGAAGGAATTGGGTCGTACAATCCTTCCGAGTAATTCGAGGCTTTTAAAAGGCATTTGATCCTCGAAAAATGAAAATATTTAAAAAAATGAAATTGAATCCTTGATAAATTAAAAAAAATCGATAATATTGACATGAAACTATACAAATGTTTCATCCCTTCACGATCAGAGTTGTTCGCCACTTTATCGAGTTCAAAAAAGAGTGAATGACTGAGTCGAAACACCTTTCGTCTTTCTTTCTCATATAAAATCATAGATTTGTCAAAAAAAAGGGTATGCATTATTGAAAAATTCAATGAAAAACATTCTTCATGCCCCACTTTTTTTAATCGCATGACTTGGCGCATTTAATTAAACGTGATTGAAACACGTATCAGCGTGTCCTCCCGGAAATAAGTGCCACATGCTGTGACTTTCATGAGATGAAATGTATAATTCGAGCCGGAAAGGGCCGATCAGTGAGATCGCGTAACGGACGGGTATAATATAAAGTAGCATCGAATTAACAATTTATTTATCATTCCTGCATCACCACTAGCTTTGTTTTTACCGGCATTTTCAATTGGCAGAAAAACGTGTCAAAACGAACAACTTTTTATCTGATTACGTGAGGATTTTATTGGCTCGTATTTGTTTGTCGTCACGTACGGATAATCTACAACTTATCTTTTCGTTTTTATGTTCATCGTAGATTAGAACTGGAGAAATGTGTAAAAATATATATAGAACTTATAATATATATATTTTTTTATGAATTTATGCATGTGTACATGCGACTTGTGTTAAAACAACGTTTGCGCAACTGTTTGTACAACGCTCGAGTTGATATAGCGATATATAGTACGCGTGATCGCACGTACGCGTGCGTGGGTCGAATCAAATAATTGATGGTCGATGCAGAAATTAACAAGAATGCCGATGTTGTTAATACAAGGTGAGAATCATAAAACCTGAATCCTGCTAAATGTTAACAGTTTCAACTATATTTTTTATCACATAAGCTTTCTACGTGCGTATATTCATTCATCATATTTTAGGCCTTTGTTGACTCACTGGGTCATTTTGATCGGAACTAATTTATGAATGTCACTTATCGGTGCCGCAGAAATATTTTCAAAAGTTGAATTGTTCATTTATTTTATTTGACAGTAGAATTTGATATTTTTTCACTGTTCATGATGGACGCAAATTACAGAATGTTTAAAGTGTACTTCTGAATTTTTCGCAATAAAAAATGACCGAACGGTTGCTGATGACAGTCGGATGAAGTACTTTCCGGACCTAACTGACCCAGTGTGTCAATGCCGTGGACAAATTTAATAGTGTCACCGAAGGTTTTAAAAATGGATGATCCAAGAAACCGTTTGAGTTTAGTGCAACAATCTGTCAAACACTGGTGAATAATTTTTGTTCAACCATTGATTTTCGTTATTTTCGTGAACTTTATCATTAAGTGTATCTTATAATTTCGATTCATCCTGCATTGTGAATTCTACCTTCTCTAATGAACCAACCAGCTGTCCCGAACATGGCGGGACGATCGTCTCGTCGATGTTCCACGGCGTGGAGGAGTAGAATACTTTCGTCTATCGATCGTTGACGTGGGCCTGATGACAATCGTTCTGGTCGAATCTCCGGACTCAACGAGACTATGGTTTTCGGTGTTGGAACACTTTTTTCGATTATTCGACATTTTGACGCGAACTAACTTCTTTTATTATTATTTATTTTTCAAATAAACTTTGTTAAAACATGAACTTGTCTATTAACATGACATTTGTTTTATTTTCTGCCTTCATTCTGCCCAATGTTATTAATTCATTTAAATTGGTCACTGAGTATTTATGTACGAACGCTATTTAATCGACTGTGATTGTGTGGAAAAATTGATAATTTTCAAAGCATCGTAGTTAAAAAAAAAAAAAAAACGTATCCTCGTTATCGCAGCACTTGGACGAACATCCGACTTGCACAAGTAGCTAAAAGTGAAACCAAGCTGAGCGCCCCATTCATCATCGCCTGAAATTGGCCATATGGGCGATTTACTACTCCCACTAGACTCTCACTGACGACAAATCATTTTTAATTCATTCAAACGGTCGCGTCACGAATATCAGTTGGTTTTGACGATTTATTCAAGGTTAAACCACTGTTATTGCTTCTCTGAGAAGAAAATACGGATTGATCATGATGATAACACATTGAAACGACTATTTACCACGTTTTTAACCCATTTAATTTACAGTTTAATTCAATAGAATATGATTCGTTTGAACCTTGATTCAAGGATCGATTTAATCGAGTTAATTCCATTTACCAATTGTATCAAACGATCAAATTCAATTGAATAACTCAAACGACTTGAGTTACACTGTAATGTACAAAAAGCTATTATTGTTTCTTCACTTTCGTTCGACTTAAACTCTGTCCTGAACTTCCACAATTATCATGTGACTGCGTCGACGAAAAATCATCGAAAACAAATGAAGTTTTATCTCGAGGGTTTCGCGGCACTCAAAAATAATCACGAAAGCAACTCTTCGCGACGAGAGGACGTTTCGTACTGTGTAACATCAACTATAACACAGCAATTTATAAGGTCACACCCGATAAACGCACTCGTAATGAGACTAACCACTGGTAGCAACGATTCGTCAAGTGATAGACCTCTTCCTTAAGCGTGTGAGTGCGTTAAGCAGAGATGATAATTTTTTATCCTCGCCACCGATTGCGAATATAAGTAGCTGTATGTATAAGCGGTTTCTCGTTAATAGAGATATTCTTTTTTTTCTCCTCCCTCCGATATCTCGAAAAGCGTTGCTTGTAATTCGGCAGCTCGTGGCTCAACATTGAAAATACTTTTTTATCTTTTTTTTTCTATCATAATCAAATCCATATGATCGTTTCCAATTTTTTTTGTGCTTCATTCATTATTTTTTTATCTAGTCAATAAATTTTGGAATATAAACAGTTTTTTACTTCGGAATAAAAAACAACGTGTCAGCGATCATTTTGAATAGAACTTCTCGTGCATAAATATGACTGCATTGATTGTAAACGTCCGTCGATGTCACAGGTTCGTATGGCGATGACCGACTTTTGTGATAAGCGGCGAGAGTTCGTGTTTGATAAGCGTGAATCTTTTTATCACAACATTCTTGCAATTTAAAATAATTACAAACCATTTATATTCAATCAATAGTAAATAAAATGGTGATAAATTTATGCAAAAAATATGTCGCTCGAATTCATCATTTATCCGCGATGTTCAACTTTTCCTCCCTTCACTTTCCCTGGAACTCCCAAGTTTCGTCTATTTGATGGAAAGGCAATTTTTCTTTCTCGTACTCGTTGACAACTCACCGCAGACTTTTTTCAACTAAACGTCAAACTCTGGTACCGTGACTATTTTACTGTTCGATATTGTTGCAAAAAGAGTCGGTATTAGAATTCAACGTTTGCGTAAATACAACTAATACATGTACACATTTATTTAATGATCGGAACTGCAGCACGTTATTATTGTCGTTCTAATATTCTGATTGTGGGTTTTTGTCCTGTTACATACATTCCGACAGATTAAAGCTTATCGAGCTAATGCATTTTTAATTAAAGACACGCGAGAGAATAAGCACGTGTATATAATTTTATTTATATACAGCGATGTTTTTAAAAATGCATCGTTAAGCACGGAAGCTAATGCCAGTTGCACTCTTCCTAAATAGAAAAAATCACGTTCTCAAAGGGAAGGAAATTGTAGATAGAAAAATATAAATATCATTTTTCTATTCACATTTCATAGTTGATTAAATGGCAAAACAGATTTTCAGCCTGTCGTGCTAAAAAGTTTAAAAATTGCAAGACTTCTCAATATTCCTTTTTATAGGACAATATTTTTACTTCGAATGCTTAAAATAGAGGGTTCTAACGTGTTGTGTATACATTCGTATTTGACGAACGAATAAGTCGAAATATTACGTGTCAGGTGTTCATACAAATACGTAATCATATCGTCTTTGTGACGCAATGTAAAAAGGAAAAAAATTCCGCCTGCTCGAAGTGAACATATTAAAAAATTGATAACAACACAAAATGTAGATCGAATTTTGATAAATTGTCAAAATTACGTTGGTTTTTGGTTTAATCATAAGTTTGTACATAATCATATGTGCCGCGGTGATGCATTAAGGTTATTTATTTATTATCGAACGAGTAATGATGTATGCATCACCTGTCGAGTGGCGTAATTATAGTTAATGATCTTCCGATCACATCATTAAAGAATTAAACAGTTCACGCTTTAATGTGAGATCAGATTTCTTCTCGTTCAGTCATAATTACGTACGAAGGAATGTGTGAACATTCTCGTGACATTAAAAGATTGTTTTTTACAAACGAAAAAAAAATAAAGGAAAGGAATCTCGTTATGTAATTTTCCATGAAATATCTTCTGCAATACCACGATTTTTTATTATTTAATATTTTTTAAAATCTGGAAAATTCTTATATCGAATAGTTGTCCTTTTCGAATAGAATAAAAATGAAATTCTAAAATTTTGAAAAATAAATAAATTTTGCCAGGCTCCGAATGATACTCGAGATCGTACGACAAAAAAAAATAAACAATTGTTGAAAAAATATTCGTTTGACTGAATTCTTGAATTCTGTTCGCAATTTTTCCACAGCTTAATATTATCAATCATTACTTTGATGTTGAATAAGCAATGCAATTAATTGAGGAAGGAAAAAACATCGGTTTAAACGTTTTTCATAAAAAATGTGCTAATTTTAAATTGGTCGATGTATGTGGATGAAAATTCATGAAAAAACTCACCTGTAAGAATCCTGCCGACCAACGCCACCGATGCTGCTGCTTTGAGTGCTGACCCTGACCAATGTGATGTTCCTTGGCACGCCAGAACCAGGGGATCCAATTTTTTGTGCCAAAAGTGGTGATTCAGCCCTTGCAGGATTGCTTTCAGTGCGAATGCCATTATTTGCATCAGAATCTCGTTCCTCCTCTTCTTCGATCGTCCCTGGCAACCGGAAGAGTTTTTGTGGTTCCTCCATGACAATATTTTCTACGGCCAACTTTATTTTCAACTATCACCACCAAAATCGCTCCTTCCGAACAACGTCACTCTCGTAACTCGCGATTTTCTTGTCATTATTAATGTTTTTTTTCACTCTATTAATTATGCTGTGGTCCGATATTTTTTATTTTTATTATTCTCACGAAATGTCGTTTCAGAAATCACAATTTATTGTTTTTTTTGTAATTTTGATTTGTTTGCGCTTCAAAATCTTGAGCTTCGAGTCAATGACGGCCGATGGCGCTGGCAGTCTCGTTCGTACATCGCAGAAACCAGGGTCAGTGTCGTCAGTTCCAAGTGTCTCGAACTTGCATTGAAATCACCGCGTTCTCACTGCACCAACGCAGTCAAGTCCTTTTTGATGATTTTTTTCCACTTTATAATCCCTTTTTTTTTCTTTATTTTGTCGTTTGAATTTATTTTTATTTATTCCCTTTTCTGGTTCTTTACACGAGTTACGTCCCACGTACGGTCTCGCTTCCGCGTGTCGTTCGAATCACAATTCTGTAAAATAGAATCCATCGAAATACAATTAAAATACAGATTTTGTGAATGGTATTAAAATTGAGTGCTTTTACATTTTTAATGCGGACGTGGAAATCGTGGAATTATGAAGTTCCAGAATCATAGACTCAAGCGATCCTAGAGTTTTCGATGTGGTATTTTTTAAATAGTTAATCAAAATCAGGAATCAGTGATCAAAAGTTACAGCCACGACTAATTAGCAGATTTATTGTTCGCGAAGGAAATTGGTAGCGTTTAATTGATCGAAAATTCAATATTCATCTTTCACAAAACCATTCGAAGTTTCTGAAAAATTGATCAATTTGATATTATTCCACGACATATAATGAGGAGAAAAAATTTGAAAAGTTGAAGAAACGTTTATAATAAGAAAATAGGGACCGTAAACGAGATAAATACGATGTTTATATAATTTTATCCAATTAATTCGGAATCATTAAAAGTTTTGGAACTTAATTATTTTATTTGTAAAGTCTCGGAGAAAATAAGAGACAAAAATAAATCATTGGACATTGAAAGGTAAGGCATGACGATAAAATTGTTGAGTGACTCTAATAATCGTAATTTATACCTTTGTAGAGTGATGCTACTTAACAGGGGGCTTTTGACTACGCGGAGGAACGCTCGCGATGGACTTCCCTTCGACGACTGCACGATTTGCCGTTTCAGAGATTCCCGCCCGTTCGACAGACACATATAGACACACATATTTAAATATACATATATATATATATATGTATACACGAATGGAGAAGTGCAACGAGAGATCGTGTGTTGTCACGATCCTTGCATGCTGATGCTGGTTTTGCGTTTATAGTCCAGCGAGGGTAAAACCTTCTTTTTATACATATATATAAACTGGCAAATACATAATGAGAATCCTCGGGTTGATCACATGAGTTAGCATATAAATGTACAAACATATATATGCAAAGATCATGTGCCGAGTGCGAGTGGAAATCCTAGAACTCTAGCAATAAAACAAAAAGGAATAATTAAGAATGTTTTATTTAATTGTTCGAAAAATAACATTATTTTTTTTGTAAATAAAGTCACATCTGCTTGTAGATATAAGATGATTTTTGTTTAAATTATTTTTATTCGTAGTGACCCATCGATTTGCATTTGAAATCGGACGAATAAAGCAACAGGTGGTTGCCAGCAAAATCGTGATGTTCACACTACCAGCATCGATCGTCTAGTTTTCTGGTGGGTTTAAGCTCTCGTGAGAACTTCAACGAGAGCGATTAGAACCGTTACGGTTGGTTAACCGCAGAATTCTGTTGTTCCCGCATAAATTTATACAGGCTTTTACACGATGGTTGAATTTAATGAAAATTACGACTTTTCTCACTTTTTTTGTGGTTAGTCAGAATTATGCAAGGAAAAACTTGACGAATTTAAATCGACATAACACCAACGGATGATTTTCATCTCAGAAAAGAAATTAATAAGAATTTATTGCAAATAAATTGTGAATTTCATTTACATCGATGACATTTTTGAAAATCTTCTTTCGTTTTAATTATTCAGGATTTTATAAGTCCTGAGGTTTTATTCCCGATTTTATTTCTCGATGTAATGAAAAGTTTGATTATTTTTACATGGAATGGTTCATGTATATCGGAAATATATATGCGTAAAATTGTCTACATGTATTTTATAGTCTCTGCAGTTTGGTGAGGTGTCGTGGATGCTTTTTTGCACTATTTTAATTTTTATTCTCTTCGCTTCGCTTAATGATCTCGTTTGTGAGACAGAAACTTTTGCGGAGGGGATAAAATAGACAAAAAAAAGTGTATTCATATAACAGTTGGGTGTATACGTTTCATAAAATCTATAAGGACATCTGTGACTAAGAATTGCCTGATTATAAGTGAACTAGCCAACTTTCTCGTATCAAATGTATTCGATTAGGATTAAATACGAATGTGAATATGAATTTATCTTTCGGGATGTCAATTACTTTTTCAACAAATTGTTATTGTTGTTTTTTTCTTAATATTGACTTGTTCTTCGATTTTCGAAAGCTCTGACAAAAAGACAAAGTCACCTCGACACAACAGTCCGTGATGAAGATAAAATTTTAAAACAAAGTTTCTAAGAATCCAGTTATTTTGTTTTTTTTTTTTTTAACAATAAAATAATGTCAGAAAAATGTCTAGAACGTTTTAAAATTAATTACGAATGGAAAATAACCGCCGAAGGTCTTTTCATATACTTTTTGTACCGTTCTATCGATACAGACTCGTTTGGCGAATCCTCAACGTCGAGGATGACGAGTGAAGATCGAGGAAGGCGAACGAGCCTCTCGATCATCGTTCATCGTGTTCCACACACGTTAATTTTTCACAATACATCGATCAACGCTCATGGTCTCCGTATAAACTTTATTGTGGATCATCTGTATACGATCCACGGAAGTGTGTAAGAAAGAGGCGTGTAAAACCAGCCCTTGGGGCAAAATCGATCACCTCATCAAAATTACAGAGAAAAAAAAAATCGCTATTAAGATTTTTTTTTTACATCTGTAGTGGTTCATTCAAGTGTCGGACTAAATCGATAGATTTTGAATCCAATCCTTGAGTTTTGAGCTCTTAACCCCAATAAATACGAAGAAATTATAACATTACGACGAACATTTTTTCTCATGGTAGCCTATTCTGGCCCACATTGCTAAAATCTATACATGTAGATAATTCAATACTTCGATAATGTATATATACATGAGAATTGAAAGTTGATCTACTTTTTTTTCGAGCTGTGACACCCATGCGGACCTCTCGTTCATTTTTTATCTCATTCTTTCTGCTTCTCTTTTTCTCCTCTCTCTCTCTCTCTCTCTCTCTATCTCTCTCTCTCTTTCTCTTGTATTCTCAAAGATAAGATGCCACTGACTCTTGCATGAATGGAGGTTCTGCTGTCGGAGTTCTATACCGGCCACCCCTTCTCCTGTTCTCGTCTTTCTATTAATAGCTCGTGTAGCGCAGACGACGTGGTCGAAAATTCCGCGCATTTCACGATCGCACGCGCACGCGTGATAGATTCCCCCCACTTATTCGACAAAAAACGATCGGTCGCGCGCGCGCGTCGCACGCAAGCCTCGATCACTATGAAAATCATTGCCGGCTTAAGATCACTCGGTTGCCGACCGGATGAATGTGACGCTTCGATTTTTCTACGAATAAATGTCACTGGTTGTAAAAATGAGCATTAATTTTTGAGAGGATGGTTTTCGTGCTATTTTTTTGAACTGCAGTACTTCGTTACATTTTTTTTATTTGATAGGCAAATTTAATTGGCTAATAATTATTTTTCTGATGGATAATTATGTTTGGAGAAAAAAATAATAATTAAAAGAATCAATTTTTTTGCGAATATATTAATTTATTATTAAATTTAATCATTTTTACGATCGAATTTCTGGAACATTGTTGTTCATGAAGATCGCAAAGTTCTAGAGCCTTTTATAACGGTATCTCGGAGATGAAATCGAACGGGAAGTAAAATTGTAACATGATAAATATGTTATTCGTCAAATTCTTCGAATATTCCGTGGTTTGCAGAGTTATGCCATTGTTTTATTTATTTATTTGTACTTACTACATGAAAACCACGAACCGTAGTATCGGATGGCGTATTTCGAATCACGCGATTGAGGTAACTTTTGACGATAAAATAGTTTGCTTGCACGCATCCTTTTTCCACGCCTCCCACGAGTTCATACAATCACGTCAATTATTTTGAATGAAATACTTCATGCATCGCACTATTATTTTTGGAATATTCAAATCCATGGAAAATTCTACGTAAAGTTATTCAAGTTTCTGACTAAAAAAAAATCTTTTCTTGGTCTAATCTAGAAATCTACTTCGCATGTTTAAGGGTTTGTTGACACCTTGACATTTGGCCACTGTATCGAAACGTCGGGTAAATTTGACTCGGAGGGTTAATAAAACCCTTTATTATTTATTCTACTTTTCAAAAAAAATCTACGGTCATTGTCCCTTAAGAGTTTGGCAAGTTGACAGCTGTCGAGAAATTCTTAGAAATCCTTTTTTTTCGGATAATCGATTATTTCACCAATATTCGTTAGTGGATATTAGTGAAAATATTCTTCATATAATATGTAAAATCCTTGGAATCGGAGATATCGCTTCAACCGACTGTGTAGTTATTCCTGTTTTTCCGGTGTATACACATGTCTAGATACATGCATATATATATTTTTTAAATTAAAAGCAACGGGACTCATTACAACCGCTTCGCAATCAATTAGTTGGGAAACAGAGTGCAATGTGGTCGAACACTTTCACACGAACACGCGACTCCAACGAATCTCGATATTCCTGTACACATTTAGCCATGTACGACCTTCCCACTCGTACACGATATGTTTTTCAATAAAAACACAAATAAATATACGTAACACTTGTATATCGACACGCGTACCGGATTCTGCTATAAAAACAGAGTATAAAATACAATATATAACGTAACAACTATGGCAGAACATTCCGAGCAAATTGGATCGAGAGCCACATGAAAAAAAAACGTCGTTAAACAAGTTCACGTAGGTTTGAAGTTCATTTTTTTAAATTCCATTTCAATCGATCAACCGATGAATTGTGTTATTGGAGATAAAGAGTTGAGCCTGCAGTTCTTGTTGTAAGAAAGGATTAAAGAATCATATGAAAATATTTTGGGTAACTGTGAGAAATTAAAAAAATATGATTCATCGATTTGGCAAGGAAGATCCCACATGGACGTAAATCTTCAATGGGAGGAGAAAAATTGCGAAGAATTGAAGATTATTCGATTCATAAAACATCGTGAAATTGGCGCTTGTGATTCGAAGCGGTTGAAATACTGACAAACGAGTCTCAAGCGGCCTATACCGTAACCGACAACACAAATACACACCAATTAACCGATCAGCTGATAAGTTCCAAGCCCCGGACGGTGCAATCGAATCCAGACGAACAAAAAAACACACTGGCAAAACGTAGAGAACAAAAAAATTCACGAAGGTTCTTAATTCCACAGAGACAATGAAGGTCTGATTGATGGGACAGCCCGGGGAATTTGAATGATTAATTTCCCGCGCTTTTTCTCGTCGGAACGATTCGATTGAATCCACGCACAAATCGCGGTTGATTTGAATAAAACGTTTTCTCAGTAATTGACTCACAACGAATGTCACTAAAGATTTTGCACTCCTCGAGTCTATTTATTTTACAAATGACACTTTTATTCAATTTTCAAGAGTTTCAATGACTTTTTTCACTCTTTGTCGCTTCGAACAGTGCGTTTCTATTTGACGTTTTGTATTTTTTACACTCGTTGTTTGTCACTCAAGACTCCGATTGAAAACTAAAGTTGCAAAACGTTTCAAGATCGATTGATGTTTATATAGACATATCTGTATCTGTATAGACGCACATGAAAGTCTTGACAATACTTTTATATATGTATATGTATATAAACGCGTAAACGTGTAATAATATAGCGGCGAATTGTCGTGACAGAGGTATATACGAGCGAAGCAAACCTCCAACTCCACGTTTCACGTCTCCACATTCATATTATACCAAGGAGTTGTACAAAGAGTGACGTCAGCTCTCGGGAGAGAAGAACGCGATGCCGAGAGCGGGGCGAACCGAGACACATAGGGGGGCAATGGCGGTTTTACCATCGCCTTTATCCCTCCTTCAGAGTTCTCCATACGGGCAATTCTTCGTCGATCGAAACTCTTTTTTATAAATCTTGCTAATTTATCAAATGACACTACTAATTAAAAATACTACTCGTCGTGCAAAAGTGAGTTCGTCAACATTTTTTCCGCAACGTCATTTTACGAAGATTTGATTTTCCTGGTTTGCCATCCGGGGTTTTTTGCTCCTGCTTCGAAAAAAATAAATAAACACGAAGAAGGGTTCCTTTACAGTCAAAAAACGAATAAAATCTCTTCCAGTTCTTTTTGACCCTCGAAATATCGACGAGTCGATTTTCTTATACTCGCTTCTTGACTCCTGCTTTATTCCCTGCCTCGTAAAGTTTTACTGACTTATTCACTCACTCACACACGTTCGTAGACATATTTATATGTGCTGTATAAATTCTTCGAGAGCTCGATATGTGGGTTCACACTCGTTTCATGCACACATTGTCTGTTAGCTCTCTCTTTCGTTTTTTTTTTCTTTTTCTTTCCCTTTCTTTTCGGACTCTCGTAAAAAGCATAATTTTCAAGCTGCCATTTCCCACTCGTAATTTCCATTCTCTTTCTTATCTTCTTCGTCGTTAGTTGATTTTAGTTCGTTTTTTTTTACTCATACGTTTTCCTTACAGGGTCGAAGAAATACGTACACGAAACAAAATGAACTGTCAATTTTACTGAAATTTCCATGAAACTTTATAGCTTTACACATTGCCTTTTTATAGCATTTTAGTATCGCCTTTTGCAAGCATAAACGTCAATATTTCATGAAGTTGAAAAACAAAAATAGCGAGTTTCTATGGTTGAATGAACTGTCACCATTGATGACATTGCAATATTTTCGTTCGATAACTCTTTGCAATTCTAATTTTATGGAGCTTGCGAATATAATATTATGTTTGAAATATAAAATTTAAAATTTCATCTTCTTTCTTGCACCGTTACTTTTACAAGTTCTATTCATCAACAACGAGGTCTTCGTACTCAATGAATCTCCTCTCTTTTTCCACCTACTCGTAGTGAGATCTCTATGTGTACAAAGAAATAATGCGTCTGTCTTACGTTCGCTCGAAGCACAAGAGACGAAATGAAGACGCTCTAAACTCGATTAAGATCGGAATACACGACTCATCTCTTCTAATCGCGTCTATTGTCAAGACGAGCCGAGAGAACGAGATAGACTCTTTTTCAGCTTATTACGTTCCCACCGGGTCTTGAAAATTAAATCGAAAATGAAACTAAGCCAAATGATTGAAAATTTAAAAAAAAATCACATTGGAATAGAATCCTATTCGATTATGTTTTTTCAAATGTTATTGCTGGCAAAAATGTAAAATAACTTTTTATCGAACATAATGTTGTGATCTGTATTCTGCAGGTTAAGATACTGGACCTTTTGTAATCCTTCAAGGAAGATCGTCCTTCTCAGAACTCTTAAAAACCTGTTTCGTCAGAAAGAATATGACTAATATTGGCAAAATACTTTCTAAACTGTTCTCAAGTCATCTTTCATGAATTAGAATCAGAAATTTCGTGCTAAATTATCACATAATAATTTTTCGACCTGCTTCGACTTAGAATTCATTAAACATTGCAAAAACAAATGATTATTCATTGAATTTCCAGTAAGGAGCGTTGAAATCCAATTAAAAAATCAATTGGTCTCATCAAATTTTTATCGCAACTTCTTCTACTAGAATATGTGCAGTTTTTTTCATTTCCTTATGACTCAAAGATTCGTTACGCAGTAAAAACATATATATCTCAGTTGGTTATTGGTTATTTACTTACGCGATCGTAAGGTTTTTTTGCTGCATGTTTTTATTCCTCGTGCACACACCTATGCAATAATGCCCCGAGGCTTGATAATTTTCTTCGAGAGTACGTTGCATGAGTCAATGCAAAATGCGTCAGAGCGCCACAACGACGAGTTCAAATTTTCGTTCAAACATAATTTATTCCTTTTTCGACAACACAAATTTAAGGATTGCAAATTTGTTTTTTTGAATCATCTACGAAAATACGATATTTATAAAACTTTCTCGAACCAATTACTCTCCTTAAAAATACCCTGCCGTTTTCTACTCTCTAAAATGTCAAATATTCGCAACGCTGAGAGTGGATCTACGGGCGTTTAGATTTCACGAGTCTGATAGCACCACGAATTATCATACGCGTCCTGTTTAGCCGTTGGAACGAGCATATTGCACCGGTTTAAGTTTCAGTTACAACATTTCCTTCATTCACACTCGTTTCCGGGATTTCGTAAGTGCATTGAGTTTCAAAAAGATGCCTGACAATGATGACCTTTGAAAGCGAACGAAAATTATTTTCATTACCAATTGAAGAAGAATTCATATTTACATAATTAGTTCAGACTGAAAGTTTCTTGAAGTTTCAACTAACGATATTTATTTAATCAACAATCTATTTTCCCGACCGTAAACGAAGCAAACGAAAAAATCAGCAAAAAAAAAATGTTCCTCGTATGGCACAATGAGGTTTAATTGTAGAGCATTCTCTGTTTTGTTCATGACATAGAAAATAGTCTCCGATAAAATTGAATTGGGACATCAATTAGTGATGAAAACTCTATGAAACAAAAAGTTTCGCAAAAATCGAAAAATTAAGATTTTCTTACTAACAAATTGGTTTTGTTTTTGGTTTTAAGAATGTTTATTTCGATGTTTTTATTTCATTGAAAATTTAATTTGCTTGTATATTTATGTATAAAGTAACATTATACACAGGAGGCGAATCTTTATTCACGGGATGCGCTGCGTGCACCAGTGTAATCAACATATTAGACCGAGGACAGGAGAAAGACACGTATCGTATACGTTTATTGTCGCAATTCCCACAAGACTTTATAAAACCCCACATACACGCAGCCAAACTTCACCAATACGTATTTGGAGACATACAAAAGTTTGTAAACACGTCTAGTGACTATTCGTCGAGTATCTCACGGTGCAAAGCCAAGACATTCTAGACTGTAGACGACACTAAATATATATAAACATACACTCGTCGTGTAACGTCCTTTTATCATTGCTTTCGTTTTGTCTAAGAGATCAACAATGCTTCGTCTCTGACTACGACTCACATGTATTACGTTTGCTTTTCATGTCCCAGACAGACGTAATTTGCATTAATTTGAGGCACGTTTTGATTTTTGTTGAGCAGACAAAATTAAATTCAATTATGTGTTGAGGTTCAGGTTGATACTTATTTTTTGAATAAAACCTGAATGTTAAATATTTTTGGATAAATATACAGTTGGAAATATTTTTATTGCATGAAAACAAAAGTTTAGTATGACCAGAAAGAACCTTTTTCTCATCATTTGTTTTTTTTCTCAATCGACTATCGATGAATGCAGTGAAAAAATTACTAATACTATATTCTTCCACTTGAACGGAGCAATAAGTATTTGAAGTAGAAGAAAAAATGAGGCTGTAGAGGAAAATCCCTCTCGGACCAGCGGCTAGAGTTGAAGGTCCTCCAGGTCACGACTACTCGACCCGCCACTTGACTCTCAACTTGAGCTTTCGTACAAAAAAGCCCTTTACTGAGCCACGTCAGCCGACAAAAAAAAAAAACCCGAGCATTGTTTCAGACTCGAAACGAGGGAGTATTGCTTCGAGTATTCTCGAACGAAAAAGTTATTGGGATTAAGAATTGAATCGTGAGGTTTTTGTAATGTTCGATAATTTGAAAAAGTCTCGTATCTGAAGAGACTGTGGAATGTTTTCAACCATCAAGAATGCCCAAAAGTTGTGCAATCGTATTTGTTTATCTTCTTCAATAATTTTCATCAACTCTCGACAGTGGTTTCGTGTTTTTATTTTTTTTTTGTAAAAAAAATTAATTATCGTTACACGGACTCAGACGTTTGGCAGGTTTAATGAGATCGCTTGAAACGAGTCTCATAGGGAGGATTATCAAGAGTGAACCCCGCATCCGTTTCCGGCGGAAATTCTAGATTTTCATGAGTACTGGGTTCCGCAATGTGAAATCTGTTTAACGAAGGGTACACGCGTCATTTGCACTAGCTCGGTTGGAATAATTACCACAATAATTTAGATTCAAGAGAGCGAGAGCTGTATCAATTTTGTAAAAACAATCCGTACATAATTTTTAAAAAATGCGAAAGAAATGCGGTTCAGATAACATTGAATTTCTTAGAGAAAAAGTTACAGCGATCGAAATTGGTTCTAAAGACACTGATGGTTTTTTTTCGTTAAAATTTCGTCAGAAAGTTCAAAAAAACCGCATTTGAAGTAGAGATTGATTAAAAGATCCATTTTTTGAATAACCCTCCGGAAAACTGATGGAAAAAAAAACTTAAGCGTAGTCATGGGCAGACCTTGTTTAATGGATATTTGTCCATCCGGCCAAATACGCTTTTAAGACAAATTGGTATTCGCCAGACTAGTTTGAGCTAAAAATCCGTTCAGAAAATCTATTTGGTCCTAAAATCAAGTTTAGCAGGTGAAATATCTATACAAATCTAGTTTTATCTAGACGAGAACCGTACATAGATAAAAGAGAGAAGACAGGATGAATTCAGCGGCGGGAAGTGCCCTCGTTATCACGCCAGTCAATTGTTTAATCTCGTGGTTTAAAGAGCCATCTCTCGTTTCACGCACACTCTCGTCCTCCCTCTAATAATCCATCGGAGCTCGTCACAATTCCTTCCATCCCGCTTACAACGTGGTCATGTACCCCTCCTTACTATGACACCATGCACGCGAAACCAGCTAAGCCGGCTATCAAGTTTCACAAGCACGTACTTTATTATCACCGGACTCATGGACTTTTACACGCACGCGTGCCTCGGCCTCGTCTTCTCTGTCCTTCTTTCCCATATTCGATATAACTCTCCCCCGTTTTCCCTTTTTAAATTATTACAACAAATGTCAAATGTGCATAAATGCAAACGCACGTCTCTGTCAATATTTTCAGATCTTTTAAATGTCATTTTAACGTTATTTGCTTAAAGACATTTTGGAAATCGATTAGGGCTTTTATTAAATTCAAATTTAACTTTATTTCGGGAACTTCTTCACGGTTTTGAATTTTCCCTTCGAATCGTCGATCTTCGAATTAAAAACTGTAAAGGTTCTAACACATCGATTTATTTTTTCTGATTCAACACGTTAATCCTGAATTCAGCTGGAGAATAATTCGATCGAGTTTATAAGGGTTATTTGGCTCATATACGAAATTTACACGACATTATGTCTTTGTGTCCTAATTAGAACAATTTACGTTTGTACTTTCAGTAGTAAACGTGGATCAACGGAAAGTCTCGATTAAAGGCCTCTCGCAGTGTTGGACCAGCTGAGTGTGTACTTACGTCAATTATATCGTGACCTCGCGAAATAATTGTGATCTCTTAATTTCCGGTCAAGATATCCATCAAAGGAAAATTTGAGGAAACGATTATTTTTTTAGAAATCATTAAACTTTAAGATTAAACTTTAACGATCACTGCTGTTGATGCATTTTTCGATGTAAAATGAATCGATTGAATATTTCTTCATATTTTTATAGAGAAATGTGTATTTTTAAGACTAAATATCATTTTATTAAATAGACTCACCTAAACTTGTTCCTGGGACCTGGAACTTTGGGAGCAGTGATTACTCTTCGGAGGTTCTTCGATGACTTCCGGTCTTGGTGGTATTTTTGGTGGGGTTGATAACCTGAGTATCCGATCAACATCCAATATTGTACTATTTTCATCCCCCTCGATCTCGTCGATGACGAAACTCGTTTTTTTCAAGACGTCTGATTTTTCCTTGTTGAAATCGTTTATACTGGAGCGTCTTGGCAATGCACATGGTTGGGAGGGTTCGTACGTTCTGTCAGGTGAATCAGCGAATCTCGTATGTCTGGATTTTAAATAAACAAGAACGAATGACAGATCGAGTTAATTTTCTATTTTTCAATTCTTTTACATTTTATTATTTCTTGTGCTTTTTTACGACACTATTCCATTGATTTTGTACTTTTGACTAAGTTTAATATTCCTGAGAGATCTTTTAAGGAAGTTGCCTGCAGTTACTCTTTTCTGATGATATTCTTACTCGGTGGCAGTTCAAGCGGTCACCCAACTGAGTATTGACCTCGCCCATGGCTGCTTAACTTCGATGAACAGTCAGTTTTTTTTTTTTTTTTAACCTTATTCTCTATTGTTTGATCGATAAAGGCTGAAAAATAGCAATTACCTGGAATCGAGAGTGGTACGTGAAGCTGATTTTTTCATGGCTCCAGTAATCGGTGGATAATCCATCGTTGGTTTCGAGTTTATTCTTCTCATGCATTCGATATTAGTTTTGGAATCATTTCTTCGTGATTCAAATGCCTGTTGTCTCGACGCGTCACGAAGATTCAACTTTTTATCATCTTTGGCCTGAACGTTTTGTCGACTTTTTCGTAAACTTGCATTTATGCCGTCCAAAGCCCTGTTGTAATCCTCTTGATTTTTGAGGTCCTCGATCGTGCTCAAGGTGCAAGTGGGAATCACAGGATAGTCTTCGTTCTCATTCATCTAAAAAAATTCATAAAATAACGACAATTCTATTCGATTTCTAATATTATTCATCTTTTTATTCCTCTAGACTCAATAATGTTACTGTTATTTCTTACACGTTTCAGAATTAATTTGGCCCAAGAAGTGATCCAAAGAAAACAATGAGTTTTCGATTTGTGTGTATGCTAATAAAAAAAGCTAATATTAATTTTTTGTTTTCGTAAGCTCATGAAGGCTGAGTGACGATTGTGTTTATCATTATTATTTGGTTTTGTATTAAATTAGGGGGTTAAATTAAAATTAATAAATGAATCAATGGATGGACATGGTCTTGAATAGTTGAATTCACTGAACTCACAATTGAGGAGAGTTTCGTTCATGGGAATTTCTCATTAGGGATCGATCTTCATTATAATGAAGAGAAAATGAAAAAAATCATTACGAAAAACGGTCTCAAAATTTAAACAAAGAGTATTTAGTCAATGTTTTATTCATTTCCTCAAATTGAAGTACAAGCTCCAACTCTTTTGGTACTGTTTCGATTTCGATTCGAAAGTTTGCAGTTCCAAAATCTTTAATTTGAGATTCAACATATTGCAAGCATCGAAAGTCATCAAAATGTCTTTTCATCGTCTGAATAAAATCCCCAGTCAATTTATAGTTTTCGGCCAAATAAATATGAACGTCAATCGGGTAAAAACAGTGGACGAATGAAAACCAATTATTTTTAGTTTTTTACTCCTGGGTTAATGGAAAAAGGTGGAAATTGGTTTCCCAGTGATTAATTCCATGCACATGGTTAAAACTTTAATCAATATTCTTCTTTTATTGTTTTATCACTAATTTTACCTCATCTTGAGTGTAAAAAGTAGCGAGTCTTTGATCTGGTGATGTTGGGCTCAGGCTTTCCCGGCGTGGCATATCGTCAGGGCCAGTGATCATGACGGGAATCGGTGTGGGCGGTGTCGGTGCGTGCATGTGAAGACCGCCAGTCGACGACGCCAAGCTCGAACCGGAACTCGTCGTAAATGAACTGCTCGAGTCCTCTCGATAAGCTGGGAATGTCGCCGAGCTCATACGTTCTTCACGAAGAAAAAAAAAACAAAAACAAAAGACATGACAAAAATAATCCAAAAAATTATCACTGACCGTTAGCTTTTTGTCGAGGAGAGCGGACGAAGAATAACTTCCTGGTTGTTCATCATCTCGTGGTGTCATTGTGGATTCAATAAACTCGAATAGATGTTAAACGGGGTCAATGACGTCTACGTTTTTCTTATCCCTCGTCTTTGTATACGTTTGTGTATTTATTATTGCCACGTGAGAAAGAAAGTAGTAGGATGAAAAAGGGTGTGAAATTAAAGTGCCCACAAAAAAGTCACAAGTTCTCTGATGCTTTTTGATTTTATCGTTATATAATTTCAACCCACGTTCGTCCATTTGCGAAATTCCATTTTAAACCAACTTTCAAGTCGTACGTTCAACCAAACAACAAGGGCTCCGTCTTTTTATCGACTGTCGGTATTTAAGTGATTGAATCGTGTGTTCAACTTTGCATACAACTATTGTGAAGATTTTATACCCGTTTGAGTAGTGTAGTGACTTCTAATCACTTTCGCCATAAATTTGGCACCCAAAAATTCAATTTTCATGCTAGCAAGGCTCACCAAGAGTCTAATCTAATTTTCCGAGTAATATTAACGTCGAAAAGTGAAAATTAAGATTTGCCTTAAAGATGAATATTAGCAGTGACACGAAAAGTCACTGAACGACTTTGATGATTTTCCAATTATTTAAAAAACCATCGTTTTCATAATAGAAAAAATAAAAATATAGAAAAGATAGTTTTTTGTTGTTGATAGTAACGAGATTCGGTGCCATAAGCCAACTTACCACCTTTCGCATGATGCATCGCTTTGATTTGATTCAACTGAGCTGCTGAGCACAAAGGTGTATCGACCTCGTAGGTATTATTGAAGAGAGTGTAATTCACTTCGTATTCTCCAGTTTCTTTACGAAATGTTATGATGTGTTCGAATCTATGGCCCCACAAAATTTCCGATGGTAAGTAAGAGCTTCTGGCTTGTGTTGTCATGCCAGTTGATTCGATGACACCTGCAAATGAATCATCAACATTTTTCAGCATTTTCGAAGACACTGAAATATTTGAGTTAATGGAAAAAGCATTATTTCTTAGCTTCTTTTTTTTATTGAATCATTTACCTTCGAGCATTACAATTATTTCGAATCTCTCTCGAAGCATATCACTGGCCGAGAGATTATAAAGAGGTGAATGTTCATCTATTTTATGGACTATCGTTGTTGGCCAAATAAAAAATATTTTATCCTCTTCTCCGTCCCCACCAACTTTCAATTCCGTCTGGAAGAAGGGAAGCAATTCACCCTCTCGAGTGACCTTAACAGAAAAAACAACCATAGAAATGCATAAATTTATCAGTTTTCTGTTTTTTTTTTTTTGGTATTTTTACATTATTGAGAACTTTTCACTTGCATTTACTCACCTTTCGCTTGATCATTTGGGCCCTAACATGAGCCTCGATAATATGACTTTTTCTCATATCCCCAACACGAAACATTAGACAGGGCTGACCATCCCTCTGACAAATAACAGCATTTCTCGAAAAAAGTAACGTCTGTGTACGTTTCTTTGGTCGTGATAGTTTCGCGAATACTATACCGACCATAAAAGCTTGCAATATGACACCGGTCATCGATTGTATACACATGATGAAAATAGCCTCAGGGCACTCTTCGGTGGTGTGTTTAGAGCCATATCTGCAAATAAATCATTTTCAATGGCATCGCAATCCAAATGAAGCGCAATTTTTATTTTTATGAACAACTGGATCGATTTTTATCCACATTTACATTGAAATGAAACTTTTTATCATCATTCGAAAGAAAAATAAGAAAACTGCCTTACCCACGGAAGGTATTTTTTGAATGAGTTCCATAGCCGTTCGAACATAATAAAAAATTGACTTTTTCAATGGCAAACAATGTATAGAATTTTTTTTTCTCTCCTTATTAACAGTGTTGATTGATTTTTCATTTGAAATTGTTATTTATTGTTTAAAGTTTTACTAACCCTATGGTGTGTTGTGTTTCTACGGAAAATAGGAAGCAACTTGTGAAGCCGTGAATGTCCTCGACACATGGGACAAAAGTACCATTTGCATTCTCAATATTTCGAGAATCCAAATCACCGTGAGTGTATACTATCAACCACCAAACAATTGCGAAACCAAGCCACGAGAGTAAAAAGTTCATTGAGAATACCAGCAACGTCCAGCGCCACTGGGCATCTACGAGAGTTGTAAATATGTCCTGAAATGTTAAAAAGTTCATTACCATTGACAATCATTCGAGTTTTGTACTTAATTTGCCACGAAAAGTATTAATTCGTATATTTTTTTTCTTTTTTCCATTGGATTTCGTCTTGCTTGGACAATAAGTAAAACTCTCGATAATTAAGAAGATATGAACATTCATTTTGAGTAAATGAAAAATATGAATCATTTAAAAAAATTAAATGTTAATTGCCTGCAAATATCGTCGACGTCTCTTTGCTACGTTGCCCTGAACGACGTTGCAATCACCGTGTTTAAAAACGACCCTTTTTCGAACTCGTCTCGAGCTGAATCTCGTCTGTCGATACCTGGAAATAAATATGAATAAAGTTGAATGATAAAAAACACATAAAAAATAGAATTTACTGTGTTATACAAAATTTTGAAAACTTTCAGTCTTTTACTTGACAAAAGATAAATGCGTTTGTTAGCCTTAAAATAAAATACTTTTGATTATAAATGATCAAAAACTGATGGAAACAAATCAATGACATTGAAATTTTTTTTCCAATTTTGCTGAGGTCAAAAAACCATTTTATTTCTGGATAATCAATTTTTTGATATTACAAATTATTTCTGTCAAAGTTTGGCATGGAATGAGGTCTCTTGCATAATCAAGAATAAAAGATTTGCCACAATTTTTTCCGTCGGGTTTAGTGACAAAAAAAGGTTAATTAATTAATTTTTTAGCCTCGACCACGTGGTTGCAGGTTCGAATGAAATTTTCATTACAAAATCATCGGGAAGTCTAACGTTTTAGTTTTTGTCTGGACGAAAATAATCTTCCGGCATCATTGCCAAGAGTTTTGATTAACGCGATAGGAGTGCCTTTAACGAGACGGAAGGTCGCCTTCTCTTTTTTTTTTTTTTTTGGAAACCACAGCCACGAGGAAACTCGGAAGTGTGTGGACACATATTCTCGATCATATCCAACATTTTAACGTGCCAGGGACGTGTTACGGTTCCAAAAAGCGAGACAAGAACTGTAATCAAATCTTTTATATACACAAACAAAAATATATGAATAAAAACATATAGTAAGGTCGACCTAGGTCGGGGTTGTGCATAAAAGACGATCTTTATTTCGTGCTCAATGCGCGAACATATCCGGAAGTGAATAATCAATTTTAAAGCTGCAAAAAAATGTCAACGATTCTGGATGTAAATTTTATCTAAAATTTTCCAAACCTCTGCTTTTTTTTTCTTTTACACTTTAACGCGTCGAATATTTGAGCAAATTTTGTTTGACGCCTGGTAAAAAAAGAACTAATTATAAATCAGACTTCTTTATTTTTCGAACGTTGCGCATAGTGTTCCAAAAAGATTCTTCTTTCATGCTCGAAATAAATTTTCATTTTTGTTAAAAATAAAGAAAAAAAATAATATCAGACCGGGGGAAAAAAACTCGCACATTTTGAGGGACACGAAAAAAGCATTTGGTGATTTTGGCAAATGTTGACGCTGCCAGAAACCTCGTCGGCGCTCAGTTGTCCTTGAACGTCTGAGACAGAGGGCCATACACTGTTCCGCAATTTTGAACGTCAAAGAACGAGCGGTTGCCATTTCCCATATTACATATTATTTTCGTCTTTATTTAGTTTGCTATTTCCTCGTCTATCACGATCGAGTTTTAAGCCGTCTTTGTAAAATAGCACGGTTCGAGAAGCCCGAAAATCCTTCTTGTTAATTCTTCGATTCTTTATTTTTCTGTTTTTTGATGAAAATTTAATTTCTGATATTTTGAAGTTGAAAGAATAAAATTTTAATTGACATTTCTTGTGTTTGTGAAAAGTGTTCGGGCAGAATTGTCAATTCATTCGCAAAATTGAGTCATGATTAAAATAGTTCGAAATGTAATTAAATTAAAAAAAGTGTTAAAAACAAACTCAGTGCGAAATTCGACTCCACAAAGTTGTCTAATCACTCAAATGTCTTTGTGTGACGTACGAACGTCCGAGTTAAAATACGATTATCATGAAATATAGAATGTTTAACATTATTTATAGATTTGAGAACGAAAAAGTTGCAATTGTTTATTCATTCGGCTCGCAAATGGGCAAAATTTTATAAACAAACATGCAGCAACATTTAACTTCAACGTTTTTCTTTAATATCAAAGTGATGACAGAGAAAAAGCAAAGATTCAAAGAGATCGTGTATCCTTGGATGTCTGGGAGTTTTTCGTTCCGGCATTTTGAGATTCACGAGCCTCGAAGCTGTGTGCGTGTGGGTTTGTTATGAAGTTCTTGAAACTCGAGGATATTAGACGTGACAGAAAACGTCATGTTCGTGTTTCTTTTTGTTCGTCCCTTGACTGAGTATCGCCAGAAACCTCAACACCAACGAATTTTGAAATATAAACAAAAACAAAACGTTCAGCCTGCTAATTTGTACTGTTTAATAATGGTATGCATTTGTAAATAAACTCTCCAACGAAGACTGAATAAGAAAGGAAGAGTATAGATAATAATTCAGATATAAGTGAACACCTATATTATTTGCGATCGAGAAAGGTAAGTTTGCGAGTGTTCACTAATATGTCCATACTTTCGCACGCCATTCGTCAACCCTGACACATTGACCCGGTACAAGAATAGGCGCCGATGTATGTACCAGGGCCTCGAATATACGGAAGCCTCGAGGAAAATCTGTGTCGAGTCTATTTGCCATCTGTTTTTTCATGTGAAGTCTTACGAGTTACATTTTCGTTGAAAATTTGTTGGAAATCTTGCTTTTCCATGGAAAATAAACTACAACAGTTTCCCATTGTTTATTTAACGATGAAAGTATTTAAGGTATTATTGTCTCGCCGCAGTCACGTTTTGAGAATTACGATTGAATTTGCGGATCAAATAAATAATGTTGGTTTTTATTCCTTATAGGAACGTAAAAACATAAAATTTCGGAATAAAAGTCTAATGTAAAGTTTAGAGTTTGAAAAACAACCATGTCTTCAAAATTTAATTTACTTCTCATTGTCTTAAAAACGGTTTATTTTGATATTGATTAAATAAATATTTGTAAAAGCAAATCAATGTGTGTGTTGAATCGAACTATTGCATACATCTCTCAGTGTGCGCCTTATTATGGTTTCGTTTATAAATTATTGTAACTTCATCCATATGGACTGAAGGACGGCGAATTGGCGTATCAAAGGAAGGCTGCGAAGTTGGTGCTCATTGTATGTCAAGATAGATATTTTAAAAGATCACAAGCTTTACACCTTAGCTCGCTCGCAGCTATAAGTAGGTGTAGAGTTCAATGATCCGATCACGGAAATAAGAAAGCCACGAATGCAGCGACCGAAATATGTGCGTTTATATAGACATGTGTGAGTATAACTATTCTAGAAGAAGCAGATACAGAAACAATTGTTGCTAATAATTGACAGTATCAATCAATACTAATTGTCAAATATCAAAACTTTTATCCCTTCGCCAGTAAATTTTGCTGACAGTTTCTTGAGGAATTAACTGAACTGTTAAAATGACAAAAATGTTGTTATCATTCATTGATATTTAGTCGACTGTATTAAAAAGAAAAATCGAAACTTTTTGACGGAATCGGTTTTTTTCAAGATATGCAATTTGATTGGTGTTTTTATTGTTCATTATTGCAGAATTCCATTCGACACTAAAGTTCATATTTGTTGAAAAATCCAAAACTTTGTTGACGAATCACGTATTTAATGTCTGACATTGTTTACATAGAGATTGCCTGAATGCAAAAATTTTCTCGTCAAATTTCATAGACGCTTTTTGTTTTTTTATGGGCGTATTGTAAATTTTATCGCACTGTGGAATAGACTGCTATGAATTCAGCTCTTTCGATTTTATGCACGTACGCTTTAAACGAGTTAATACAAACATTTTCCAAATGCCAAACGGCCAGTGCGAAAAGCTTATTATTTTTTACATTTTCCTATAAACTATAAACAACCCCAAGATTCTTGAAAACTGTGTAATGTCTGGGATTATGACCGAGGAACACAGACACGGTTTATTTTATCTTCTTTACATGACGTCAAAGATTCGTCCAAAATTTGATTAGCCAAGAAAGAGAATTTGTTTATATCTTTGTTTAAAACCATTGTATCAACATTTTCCATTTTCGACAATGATTATAGTGAAGAATTTTAATGAAAATTTCTACAGAAAGGCTTCCTGATACTAATTTAGTGATATTATTATTTGGTATTGCTAAACTAACAATCACACGGTGTTTGTTTAAGTGTGTACTCGTGAATCGAAGTGAGAGAAAACAAAAAATGATAAAAGGGAAGGGGGAAGGGAAGAAAATGCATACTTGAGACACTCTTCCCGCCAAGCGGATTCTCCGGAGGTCGTGGCCTTAACCACCAGCATGGAGACTTGTGATATAGCACGTCGTAGTCCGGACAAGGTCATTCCGTCACCCAGATGGTGTCGCTGGACCGTTTGACCACCAGCGGAAGCTGCACCCTCGTGTTTTTCGTGATGCAGCTCCATATCGTTAATATTCGTAAATACACGTAGGTAACAACGATACGAATGGTGTAAAAAAAGAATAATTCTTTAGAGTGTTCTTTGGTGAATCGTCGTTGAAATTAACGATGATTAATTCGTGATCGAAACGAGAAGAGATATAAATGTATTTTCGTCTGCTTCGTTTCGAGCCATTTCCACTTGATTAATATCCTCATTTTTCTGTGTAAGTGTGTATAAATATGCAGATATATAAATAAACAAATATTCAATAATAATATTAGCCTTTCTTACCCTCTTTCGACTTTCTATTACTTCTCGTCTTTTTGACTCTCTCGTATTTTGGTCGCCGATGAAATATCGGTTTTTCCCACCAAAATCTTTAAGTGTTTCATTAACAGAGCCTATATTTACTGCTGTATGTATTTATATACATACACATGTTAATATTGTTCGTCTATAGATATATTGTCGTTGATCTCACGTCGTTGTGATATTTCCGAACATGCTCGCGGCCCGTCTATAAGGGATCTTTGACTGACGATTTTCCGACACGATATATCCGCGGAAACTTGGCGAAAGAGAAAGAGAGAGAAAGAGAGAGAAAGGTAGAGAAATATAGAAAGAGAGAAAAAGAGGGCGCAGTCGCGCGCTTCAGTGAACCGGTGGCGCGAGCTTGCGAGAAAAACAGGCACAAAAGAAGATGATCATAGTGATGACGATGATGACGATTTGTGCAGCAGCCTCGTCGACCTATAGTGGCGCTATTTTTCTAAATTTAGCGATATACTATATTTGCATACGTGTTATCTTTTATACGGATATATATTTGTTTGTATATATGTTTTATTAATACTAATCTTTTTTTACAAGATGGCTACGTCTATGAATAATTATCATAATTCTTCAATTCGTCTAAAAGTACGAATTTCAGCAATTTATTTTATATTTTTCTATTGAAGTGAGTTTTAATTATTATTTTTTGTTCAAAAGCAGTGAAGTTTTGGAATTTTTTTAAATGGACAATGAGATCGAATAAATGAATGTTTGTGTTGTACGTTCAAATTCATTCTGTTCGTAGTTTTGTAAATAATGAATAAAAGATCCAGTTTTGCATTATTACTGTTGTTTGTCAGTCCATTTTAATTATTAACATTATGATTATTTTTTGAATTTCCTACTAGAGCCAAATATCACAGCGTGTCCAGAGCCAGAGAAAAATCCAAATTAGTCTTTTACACCACATTCGTCAGTCACGAGAGGATTTTAACCCAAAACACCAATAAATCACGATTATCTTCTCGTTCGTATAACACACACGACAATATTTCTCTTGCTTGTTATATTCATCGCTAAAACTTGGCGTTGTATTAATTTTGTGGTGGGATAGGAAACAAGGTACGTTTTTTTCTTCTTTTTCGCAAATAAATATCACGCGATTGTTGGCTCAATTAGCTGACAAAAAATTGTTTTTTTTTTCGTAATTTTTTGCCTCCTTTTTTTTACCCTACCGCAGTCGCGCTAGTTCCACGGTGTTGCCGCCAAAGGGATCCAGTCTTGGAAACGAAATTTTCGGGTGCGATCGAAACGACCGAGTTAATAAGACTTATTTACTTTATTTTTTAAATAAATTTTTCATTAATCTATATAAATGCTCTCGATTATTTGTTTGGTTTGATTTTTTAACTCAATTTTGTCTATTCACTATTTTCACTATGCTCGTTGATTTCAACGTTCATTTAGATCCTTTCGTTTATAGATGTAAAAAAATGGAATTATTATCATGTCTTTGTTATTGAAATTTTTTAACACTGTTGTAACGCGAAAATTTTGAAAAAACTCTCCTTCAACACTTTCTGAAGTTTACGGAGCGATTGTCTTTTGTTTTTTTGTTTTCTTCTTTCAGCAAGAATACAATCTCGCATTTTTTTCGTGATATAACGAGGTGACTTTGCTACTTTGCCCGAGTGCAAAATGCATAATAGATGAATTTCTTGGTAAACGTCACGAAATGTTATTTTTCCTCATTCTCTTGGTGAGCTGAGGGGTTTTGAGGCAAAAGGAAATTTAAACGAGCGGGGAGGACTATTGGCAAATGTTTTTCGAGGTAAAATCACTCATCGCACTCGTTTTAACTCGGCGCAAACTATATTTCTATCGGGTTTTCACGATTTTTCAAAAGAAACGACACTGAAAATTCATCTTTTCCGGACACATGGGAATTAATTGTCTCACAATCATCACCAGAAATTTTTAAATCAACACGAATTTATCTCCCGATTTAATGGTCGGAAAAAAAAAGATAAATAAATTCGGTCAATTAAGAAGCGTGTTTCTCAACGAACTGAGAGCTCGTTTCAAACTGTCTTACCGTTCCAATTTTGCTTTTGGCCAGGCATCACTTTTCTTTGTGTCTACTATACTACTAACTTCTACTACTTGTGCACTATATACTCAACTTTTTATGCGTCACCAAACTTTTTGCCCTCGGAGACACCTCAAACGATTGGTCAAATTTTCGTTGCATTTCTCTATCGAGACACGCGACAGATTCGATTAATCGCGTCAGCTGATTCTCGTATACCATCATTTCAATTTCTATATTCGAGTATTACGTACTTTATTGAAAAACTTACGAATGAAATATAAGCAAAAAATACAATTGCGTTCCTGGTTACGTTTACGTTTTGCTAAATATTGTTTTAAATGTAACAGCTTAAAAATTGAACAAATCATGCATTGATTATTATAGTGGCAACAACAGATCGAATACTTTTCTATTTGTTCTGATATTCAAATGAAAAAGAACTGCAAATCGTAACGAGAATGAATTTTTGACCGAGAGACACGAGTCCTAGATTTTGTACGCGATGCATTTGCAATTTTATTCGAATTGTTGTTATTTATAAAATTATTTATTAAACGATGTGCTCCTTCATCATAATCGAGTTTACTTTTTTGCGATGCACTCAAAATATTCGACAGCGAAGAAAACGGAAATGAAAGAAAAAAAAAAACAAAATTAATGATTATTCTAGAACTTCCGGTAATACGACCAAACTATTTTCGAGGTCGATGATTAAGATGGCGGAATTGGAAGGAAACAAAAAATTGCGGCAATGGGGAGAAATTGGGAACGAGTTGTTACTATTTTCGTAAATGCTACACATAGCAAACTCGCGTAAGTGTGAACACGGGGGTGCGGGTATGTGTGTGTGTGTAAAGACAGCTGTACTTTCTGGTCCAGTTTTGCTTTGACGATAAAAATAGGTAATATGTATCGAAAAAAAACGTTGGTACGCAGACATTTTTGCGAAGAGCTAATCTCGTCATCCATGCATAATATCTAGTTGCGTGTGTATTCCTTGATGATATAAATCTATTGCCATTTAGTACAACGTGCAGCTGTGCTTCGTAATTTTGATTTTCGATTTACGACTCAAAATTCAGTTTCATCGTGTTGTATGTTTCGTGTGAAAGATAAACAATCGATAATTAATGACTTCATTCAACCCGGAATTTTAAACATAATTTTGTATCAATTTGTTTGATTGTTTCTTTCATTTTAAAGATTTTTTTCTGAGTTATTCGTCAACAAATATCAATGTGAATACACATTTTCTATATTCAATTGCGACAAAAAATGAGGCTGTGTGTCTGTCTGTACGTTTCAGTGAGTTTAATTAACAAGGTTTAATTTAATGTTCAGTTTGTTTTGCTATTGTTTTAATATCAATGGGCTATTTTTTGGAACGTCCAAATCTATAACCGAGAGTCTTGTCCATGTTTTCCACGTATCGATATTTTTTTTTTCTGAAATTATGTTTTACAAGCATTTTCATGTGTACGTCTGTATCTATGGTAGTTCACAACGAGAAATACTTGTGATATCTCTGCATGTATATTCCTGGAACATTCGAGGGGTACAAGCCTTACAACGTTGTCAAGGTCTGAGCTGATAAGAGGAAGCACAGCGAGTAGGCATAGCCACGAACGTAGGAAGCGCATAATATAATAACCACAACCACATTTTTCATGCGAATCGAGGCAATTCAAATTGTAGATGAACAGGGATGACGTACATTCAATGATTCTAATGCGAGTGAATAATTGAATGTCCGAATTAGTATCTAAAATCAATATTCATATTTTCCAATCAATTTTTCGATTACCGACATCTCGATATTAAATGAAGAAAAATGAAAAATTAAATGAATTAATCCAGTATTATAACAAAAAAAAAATTTATTCCAATTGAATTTAATATTCAATTGAAAAATACTATTCTTTTTTTTTTTTATGTGCATGAGCTATTAATCGGTGAATGCGGTGATCTGAATGTGATGGATAGAGAACTGAACGAAAATTGATTGGACATCGATTTAGAAGGAGGAAATCGATTAACTCGAAAATTAGTCTAATTCAACGTTCTCAATTAGGGTTTATAAAAAAGTTAGAAAAATAATGGTACCTGCTCAACAAAGGCCCTGATTCGCCCTTAAAACTGATCCTGCTGAAAGTTCTTCTCTGAAAACTGCTAAGAACACCAAGCTTTTCTTTGCTTCCATGCTTGACAACATCGACGCTTCCTTCGACGACCGGTGTATCCTCGTTGTCGCACAGTTTCACGGCAATGGTAGTCGCCGGTACCGTCGTATTCACCAATAATTCGCTCCATTGTCCAGAGTTCGCTGTCGACAATTCGGTTAAATTATCTTTGATTTTCTTGCAAACCGGTAATTTTTTCTCCGTCATGAGCATTTCCACCGATCGCACAATCGATCACTTAAACTTTTTCACGATAAAAATACATCGTTTTAGAACACTGTCAATTTTTCACCGTGCATTCGATATAAAAATGTCATCTTGCCAATGATTTATTTCGTCGTTATTTCTGAAATATTTACCGTGCGATTTTAGATCGTTAATTTTTACAGATATTTTCTTTCACAGAGTGATTTAATAAATGATACTTTTTTACATCCGATCGAACAAGTTTACGTATATGACCTGAATTTCATTAAGAGGTCAACGATCCAGTGCGAAAAGAGAACCTCGTCGGTTCTTCTTGTACATCGAGAGAGCGAAAAGACAGTGAGAGAAAGAGATTTGCTATTGCACACACGATTCCCAAATTAGTTCTCTCGTGTTTCGTTCAACACATTTGAGACCATCTATTCGTATCCAACCATATGTGTCTGATACCACGCGACTCGTAGAATTCTAAGCGTCTTTGAAATTCTCTTTCCTATGGAAATTTCTTTATTTGAATAATAAAAAATCAAAACCTCGTCAAGAGTCACCAGAGTAAAAAAACCAAGAAAAAAACCACTTGTTCATCATCACTTATTGATTAATCGAATGCCATTTATCAACAAATTCATCGTAAGAAAAATCACACAACATTGATAGAAAAAACCTACTCTGTTACGTCACGTGTCATTAAAATTCCTCCGTCAACGACACTATTTCGTGGCATAATAAAAAAAAAAACTTGATATTATTATTTTTCACTAGTTATCCCAGAACAATCACTTTTTATTATTGAAAAAAAAACAAAAAATTCACACAATATTGACTCAGAGATTAGATTTATTGTTTCGACAGATTTTCACAATTTTCATACGCACTAAAATAAATTTTGAAAATTCCGCGAACCGGCGCGATTACGAACAATGGCACGAATGATGGCGTACGAGTGTTTTTCGTTCGAGATCTGTCAACCCTCAGAGATCCACTTCTCAGATTGGTGGACGAGCGCGGGGGCTTCGCGAGCAAAAATAATCTTCAGTGCGCCAGTTGTATATATAGCATAGACAGAGTTGTATAAAAATACATATATATGTGTGTGTATAAAAACATATATATATATATAGATAAATATATATAGATAGATATAAAGTCCATTAAGGAGGGCTGAAAAATCGCGACACCCACGTGGACGAGCCCGGCGAAAAGATTCGAACTAACGTCGCTAACGTACGAAACTTGACTAGAAATGTTGACGTCGTTATAAAGATCGGATGAAATGTTTGAACTGGAGTGGCTTCGCTCAAAGTTAGCTGTCGATTATTTAGTCTGTAAGCAACGCGAATGTATTCATATGCGTAAATATATATACGTTGCACAGAACGATAAGAAATCCCCTCTTCTTTCTCCCAGGCAACGTTGAAAACGCGAAAGATTATGACGAGACTTCGAGCCCCCTACCGTTACCGCAAAGAACTCCCAGCGGATCGAGGCAAACGGGAAAAGAAGGAAATGGCAACCACTCCAGGGTAACGGTGAATTACTCGGTTAGGATGTAAACAGATCGTGGGGAATTTTAATTTGAAAATTTACTACGTGGTCAATATCCGTTCTGTGGTACGCTATTTTTTTATCACTCAGCGACGAAAATAGATGAGGTGAACGAATGATTAGGTCTACTCAAAATTTTATTGTTCGTTTGGTATTGGTATTTTTAATTATACTGCTTTGGGATCTGAACTGTAGCACCAAAAACCTTGAGAACCTTTCATTTGTTTTTTGTTTGTACATTTTTGTTGGTATCTTGTCGTTGTTATTGATTGCAAGTCGGTGATCATCATTACCCTCTATTTCCTGAAACTATTTTTCCCCGAGGATTCATATTCCATATTTATATTTCGTAAATACGTCATCTTTGAGCTCACTCAAATTTATTTGCATAAACGATAACAAAGAATAAATTATTATCATCTGGTTTACACGTTTTTTTTTGTTACAACAATTGAATGATTCATCATTTCAACTCTTGACACATGGCTTCGAAAGATTCTATTGTCATTCTATACAGTCTATTGTTTCGTGTTTCATTGCTCATGTGAGTTTCTCGTGAAATTTGCCGAGCTTTCGAGTACGAAGGTATATGACACTTCGATTTTTTCGTTACCAATCACTTTATTCTTAAAGCTGTGGAGAACTGAAAAGAACTGTTCAGCACGACCGTGAACTTTATTCCTTGTAGATCTATATTCGCTTGTCAACTTCCGTTGGTCTATTAATTAAATGATAAGTGATTCTTAAATCACCAAATAGGATTGACGTCGAAGCGATAGCTTATCGTAAAACTAACGGTTTTAAAGCTCCGATAAATTATTCTTTGTAACATCAACGCACTTTGCATTAGTCGCTTGGTTACCTCGTATCTGCACAATATACCGGAGAAAATTTATTTCACAGCTACATTTTGCGACGAATAAGAAGATAAAAATATAGAGTCTGCCTTTGTCGTGGTTTGAAGTATTTATAATTTTTTATCAGTACCACCACTTCCGAATCATAATTCACTTACAAAACCATGGTGATTGAAAAATTGTTGGATGTTTTGTCTGCAAATGAAATATGAACTTGAAAGATAAATACACTGTTTTTACCTCCTTTTCAAACAATTACTCTCATTTCATAAAATTGTTCTTGAATTTTGAAAATTCCTACACTCGTCTTGTTGGTACTGGGATAATCCACTACAGCAGCATTCGTCAGCGAAAAAATATATTTCATGCTATTAATAATCGATAAATTCGAAAATGGCATTATCATCAGATGATGAATCTTTCGTTAACATCCCTGCAGCATTTTGTCCGGAGAGAGAGAGAGAGAGAGAGAGAGAGAGAGCTCTCTCTCTCTCTCTCTCTCTCTACTCTGTAAGAGTAAGAGGCACTCTTACAGTACTTACTTAAGTAATGAATTTCCATTATTCACTCTTCAAGGCATTTATCTATACCAGAAAACATCTCTACCTTATTATCTGTGTCGTGTAGCCGGTACGATAGAGATGATAAGGTAGAGATGTTCTGTGGTATAGATGTTCTGTCGTGGTCCTGGTTGTCGTTTTGGTAGAGATGTTTCTGGCAGAGCTGTGAGTGTGCCGAGATATAGAGAGTCAACTAATTTATCTACAATCGATAAACCAGGAAATTATGTAGTGGAATAAGTAGAAAAAGCTCGAAGGGTCAGACCAAGTGATTTACGCATCGAGTAATTGCTTCCAAGGACATTCAATTAAAAAACTGATATATATCGTCATGATAACAAGCGTGAAATTTAGTGGCAATTATACGGTTGAAAAAATAATTGGAACAAATGGTAATTGCATGATAAATTGGATCGAGAAGTTTTTTTGTCACATTCTATGGACATATTTTATTTTCTTTGTGAATTAGGTACCATTTTTCTTTTTAATTATTTCGAAACTCTATCTGCAGACCATATACGATAATTCTTCTTGAAGCAGTGATGATACAAGTCTATTACTAAAATTCCAACATTTGATGTTGATAATCGAACTATTGAAATCGAAATTCCTAGAATTCAATTTTGTGCAGTATTCTAGATATTTCTTAACCAAACATTCGGGCAATCGCTTTGCCAGTGAAATCGTTTAATTTGAACTTATTGCAGTGTCAATATGTACTTAATATTGATTGGCAAGCGTCATTTAATTACTGATGTGAGGAACGTCAAATGTTGATATTATTGTTGGAAAGAGACTCCGTTCGAAATAAATTTAATTTTTTGAAAAATCTTTATTCCATTCAACCAATGTACATTCATAACAA
The DNA here is from genome assembly GCA_013761285.1 of Campoletis sonorensis. Lineage (NCBI taxonomy): Eukaryota > Metazoa > Arthropoda > Insecta > Hymenoptera > Ichneumonidae > Campoletis > Campoletis sonorensis. The sequence goes on from JACEOJ010000124.1 coordinate 2,063,005, forward strand.
TAATTACGAAAAATATATTTCCATGTGAGTAAAAGAAAAATTGAAACAACAGTCATAATAAGCTGACTGATTTTTTTTTTTTTTTTTTTTACATAAGGGATCGTTGTTTCATGGATAACTTTTATTTACAAACTTTGTGGATAATTTGTTTGGATTTCGATAATCTTTTCGATCGTTACTGTATCGAAATGATGGAGTATTACGGTTTTTCTCGAGAGAGAGGATATGAATAGAGGATGTGGAAATAAAAATAGAAAATAAACGGATGGGCTATCGAGACTAAAGCTACAGGTATATTGACGTTATATTTTGGACTGATGTGAGACGTTATATGGCACGAATGCAGACTTTGAGAGAGCTGTATATCTCGCGAAGGAAAAGCCATCTTCGCCTATGTTGCGACGTGTCGAGCATCCTCTAAGTATATCGAAGGAACCATGGGTTGGATAGAAAGAGAGAGGGATTCTCTCTGAGAGTTATAAATTTACTCGTATTGCAAGAACACATAGATGATCGTAGTTTTGATCGCGTACGCGACGTCACGGAGTCGTCATGGAAATGCGGATGGATCGATTCCACACAAATTTTTATTCACATGGAGAAAAAAAAATTCTGGTCAGCCTCTATCGACTATTTGTAGCTGGGAAGAAAGCACAATTTGTTTTTTATTGATCAAAATTGGCACGTCCTGTTTGGAATTCGTAACGTTGGGTGACGGAAAATATTGTTGGGAAACATCGAGTGTAATTTGGGTCATCGATCATTTTGAAATTTAAACAAAATAACAAAAAATAGATTGCTTCACAATTAAATAACGACAAATTGGTTGCACTTTTCATATATGAATGAATTTGACGATATTCAGGTTGAACATTGAGGGAAAATCAAGCAAGCAAAAAAGAAATTACGGTTCCAAGGAGATAAATCAAAAGAGCTTGCCATCATGAGCTTTGGTTCACTTTTCTTCGTCTTTCGATCTCTCTTCACAATGTTGTAAGTAGGTAAACGTTGAAATGTATACATATATATATAAGTATACATATAAAGAAAAAGGGAGTAAAAGGGCAGAACCTAGGAACGTAAAAGGATGTAGATCACATCCTTTGTTTGCTCACAGTAAATATCTCCATGTATGTAAATGTATATGAACGTTACATACTCTGTTGGTGAGAAGAGACACTGCGTGTAGATACGATTTTGTGGTTACGTACGAGCATATAAATGAATTCGATGGAAGGATGGATATGTATGTATGAACATATACAAGGTGTCCTATAAATTTTAGTAAATTGAAAAAAGATCGTTTCGCATATGATGACAGCAATATTTCACAATATTACAAAATAATCCTTTTCTATTTTTCTTTTATATGAAGCCCATATCGCATGTGCAGTTTCGTCATAATTTTTCCCGGATTTTGTTTGTTTTGGAATTGATTGACGGTGCTCATCATACCGCGTGTCAAAGTTCGAATCTAATTATGACTAATGTGTTCTAAAAAATGTCACAATGACTGTTGGTTCATAAAAAAATTCATGACAGTTGAAATCCGTTCTTGATGGGAAACGAGCAGGAAAAAAGCACGATTTCAAATGACTGTGGAATAATCTGATTCAATGATTGAATTTTCAGGACAATTTTATTCAAAAAATTGACGTGAAGGTTTGAAACAGATTTCATGGATCCTCAAAAACAAATGACTGTTATTATATTTTTATGATTCAACAACGAAAATGTGTGATTAATGAATCGATATTATTTTTTAAATATTTTATTCATTAAAACATAAAGCCGAGTACACCCTGTATAACGAATAGAAGTAAAAGCTAGTGCTAGGCTGGCCTGGATATCTCATGGATTCAGGTAGTGGTTGCCCGGCGGCGTTCAACCAATTAGCTAACTCTGAGGCACTTCGGCCTAGCTGGGCCACGTTTTCCTTCACTTCATCCCTCCGCCCCTTTTACTCTTTCTCTTATCTCATTCTCTCTATCTTGGTCTCACTCTCATCGTGCCAAAACCGCTAACGAAGAACGGCGGGACGCGATGTTAGGGTGAGAAATGGGGTTTTTGGGAGGGAGCACCGTATATAGAAAAGGGAGGTTGGGGGTCGATTCTTATGGAAAGGGCTGCAAGAGTTGCCGGAGGACTCGAAGACAAGGACGAAGAATCGAGCGACTGTTTCCTTCCTTGTGAATCTTCAAGAAAAGATGCCCTTCGGCTAAATTCCACGTTCCCTCAATTCATCCTCCTTCCTCTCTATCATTCTCCAAACCCCTTCATCTTTTTCGCTCTATACTACCCCCAAATTAATGGTTATACGGTACCACAGATATTTTGGCCTCGAATTTTCTACATTTTTGTTTTATTTCAATCATACTTTTGTGACAATTATTCATCTTTATGTTGTCACTCATTAAACAAGATGTATTTGAGATTTCGACACGGACGCGTGCTCAATCAATAGCAGCGTAAAACTTTTATACGATATCGAAAAAAAAAAAATAACGTAATTGACTACTTTTTCACGTGACGTTATTTGCATAGAAGATGTAAGAAATGAGATAATTTTAGGAATAACTATTCCGAACACTTATTCTACTGGAATAAATGTATATATTCTTTTTGATAGAGACATAATGACCAAGTTTTTATCGAATAAAATTTTTTTTATGAACTTCTCAATTTTACATCGTAGTATAGCCTGAAGAAAGTTCATTCCACAGTTTCTATGTCGATCTCGTGGGTTGAATTCTTTAATGAACCCAATCGAGGATGAAAAAAAGACGATTTTTCAATGAATGCTACAGGCGATGCATTGGAGATGTAAAGAAGAAGAAGAAGAAAAAGAAATAGAAGCAGAAAAAGTTTGCGGTGCTCTCATTAGGCACAATTATATGGGAAATAGGGGGATGCGGCTACTCATTCAATTTCGAATTCTTACAAAGTCCAAGAAGTCCAATAATAATAATAGTAATACTCAGTAATAATAGTGATTTTCTCAATTATCGGAGACTTTCTTTTTTTCGATCACCTCCTTTGCCAGAGAATCAATAGCGAGGCATTCGATTCTGATAGGATTTTCTATTCATTGTGATTATTGATTGTTTACTGTATATTATGTCCAAAAAAACAAGAAGCACATCGTGATGGAGGTAAAACTGGGGAAATAAAGGATGAAAAAAAATCTTATTTTTCGATCAGGACCGTTCTCTTCATCTTTACTCTTTTTAGAATAAAAATGAATAAATAAAGGTACACGTATATTCGTATTTCTTTTGTGTAACATCGAAATGAGGATACTTTTCAATTGAACGATTTTTTCAAATATATTTTTTTCCATTCCCCGCTTTTTCTTTATGGGAGAATTAACAGCAACAAAGAAGTTTGATGGACAAAAAAGTTTTGACATCGCTCTCGATAGGATACTCATTCGTATTCTTCTTTCCTGTTTCATAGACGTTTCCTCTTTTTCTTCGTTTAGTTTCGATTAAGCCCTCAGGAGGGCTGTAGATCCTTTATTTCTGTCGAAGAAAACACCACGGGGCGTGGAGAGAGGACAGAAAGTATAGGGAGAGAGAGAGAAAGAAAGAAAGAAGGAAAGGAAATTCAGGAACCGATGAGAAAGAGGTGAAAGGAGGAGGTCGAACCCTAGAGTCCTACGAGGACGGATCCTCGCTCTCAAGACTTTAACCAGCGTGGCTGTGTGTACGATCCCGAGACCGCAAAGTTTTACCGTACGGTCGCTATTTAGCACAAACCACGGAAAATTGCCGCGGGCTATTCTGTAGTCTTCATTCCTGGGTCCGTAAAGAAAGGAATCCGCCACGTCGATGAGGAAAAGGTGAAAAAAAGAGTAGTACGAAAATCAGATTTTATGGGTTATAATACATACAACAAAAAAGTTTTAGTCTTTTTTCCAATTTTACAAATGAGCCCCGTTGATCTTTAGTGTTATTTAAATTAGCAGATTATTTCCCAGTTTTTCAATCATTGAACTACTATTTTAACAACAAATAGTTGGTTTTTTGTTTCCACATGTCGCCTGGAACATTCATCAATGTTGAGAAAGTCTGAACTGTCATTATTTGTCAAAAGGTTGTCTCGCATTTTCTCGTACAGTGTAAATAAGAGTCAGGGTGTTTTAAATATCTTTTGAAATATAAACTCGTTAATGCGTTGTTCGAAAAATATTTCTTCACTCATTGAATAACCCATGTATTGTTTTAAGGGTAGAATAAAGTTCGTAGGTGTAATGTTTGTGTTCTATTACCATGCAAGGATATACCTGGCAAGGTACATTTAACGTGGAAAGGGCGCGAACTAATTGCTTTTCGTGGCAACGAGAGAGACTTCTCTTCTCTCTGAAAATGTAAACGGCCTTTTGCGCGCCGACGAGGTGAGACTATGATTTTGTATGTTAATTACCTCGGTAATTATCATCTCATATCAGACCAATTGTGCTACAGCTATTTGGCTTTTTCCCTATCTCCGGTTCTCTTTTTCGCGTTTTCCTTTTTTTTCTTGTGTTTTGCTCTATTGTGTAATTGAAAATATTCCTTGCGGTGTACTTTATACAGCTGTTAGTGATTTCTTCTGACTCTATGACACATTAGAAGCCAACAATTATTATTCAGGAATGAAAGTCACTTCGACGATACAGTTTTTGTAAAAAATTCATTTTTCACTAGTTGCCTCGGAAAACCAAAACACATTTATCATTTTTTTCAAAGCATTTGCACGATAATAATAGATTGACATTACTATCTGAGATAAACGTAACATTTTTTTATTAACATTGACAAATTGGACAAAATTATATAGAACGTATAGTTTTTTTTTTTGGTACGTTCAGTAAAATTTACGTGGCTATTATTTCTTCGTTTGTTTAATTGGGACTCATCATTGGAATTAATATCTAGTCATTTATTGAAGCACACAGTTATTTTTCTGCAATTTCATCGAATGAAAATTTATAGATTTTTCATGCACTGTTAATTTGATTTTACTAATTGTCGTCACCTTTAACGAATCAAGGATTATTTTCGGGCCAACGACATTGGGGAAAAAATATGTTTGCACACGAGATATACTTCGTACATGTTCGCAATTATTTCATTCATTATCTTGATACTTGTTTCGATAATTAATAAATGGATGATTAATTTTATATTCATTCTCAGAATTCTATATTCGAAAAATGACATGGTCCAGTTGTTGGTAAAAAAAGGCACATTTTCGAAGAGAGAAAGAGAGAGAATGATGATATGAAAGGTTGGAGGGTATGGTGGTCAGAGAGCGTATAAATTCGAATTAGCAAACGCCATTAAAATGAGTTGTTAACTCGTTGTGTCGCGTAGTCGTCGGCCTATGTGCCATTTTGTATATTCCTACATATGTGTCTTTATATATATAAACGTGACACCATTCTGATGAGTTTAAAAGGGGTGCGAAAAACATTCGCGAACTCGTTCGCTATATGTTACATAAAATAGAAGCTTTCAACGTGAATATTGAAGTTAGCGACAGTCAAACAGCGAATAAGCGTAGAATTCTTTTAGCTCTTTACAGTAAAACTCCATTGGCCTTATGTCCGAACGAATTAATATTTCATCATTTTTTCACACCCATCAGAAAAAAGATTTGTATCTACTACGATCGTTTATCCTTTATTTTTTCAACGAGAAAAAGAACTTTTTCGTGAATTTTTAAATGATTGAATTGAATAAAACTAACGTCAGATTCTCTGATTTCGATAGTAATGAAATTAGACTTTTTTTTTTGTTTTCGAAACATAATCACCTTTTTTTTTGTGGTATAACGACGTTTCTGTTTTTGTTCCCACACCCAGAGTTTCGAGGATCAAAGGTTTGGGAATAAAAAGCAAACGTGGATATTGCAAAAACCAAATGGAAGGAATCGTCTCGGTCTGTCGAACTGGAAGTCTCACAGGTACCTGTCAAAATAAAGAAAGTTTGCGTATGCTCGATGCTAGCTCGAGGGTACAGTAATTTATTTCTTTTTTAATCTCGTTGTCCAAAGGCAGACGGATTCGAGCTCCCTGTGAGACATACAAGGGTGGATCGTATCTTATGGGGGGTCGTATTATGTAAAAGAAAAGTCAAGTGGTATCATATTTATACACACACATGTAGATGTACTGTCTGATAAAAAAACAGTGAGATCTACTTGAGGGATGGGACAAGTGCTTTTGCACGAATACATTCAAGTGCGTTTTGCTCTTACAACTCGCTCGAGAAAGCCTACGATTGATATAATGATGTCACTAATAGGGAGGAGCATTGTGAGAGATTTTACAAGAACATGGATAATGATCACGACATATATATAGGTCTATTTCTATACGATGCATATTTTCTTTCATTTGAAAAATATTTAAAGCACGTCTCCATACGAGACTAAGCCGACTGTAAGTTTTAATTAATTGGAATAAAAAAAGATTATTCGATATACTGTGTGACGTTCTTGTATAAATAAATATGTGAAAATTCAGTTGTTGACAAATTCGTATATTTTATTTCATTGTTTATCTTTTTCTGGTTTTATTTTTGAAATATAAATTCTCATTAATGTTTTTGTCCGTCCAAAGTTTATAGCTCTTCAATTTTTCTTTTCCATCTTAAAAAATATTCCTCTCCTGCCATCGTTCTGTTCGATCAATTCGCATTGCAAAACGTGAGAGACACAAGCATGTGGCAAAACCGAGTAATCTTCCATTTTTAAATAACGTGTGTGCCTAGTTCGTTTTCGCTCTTTTCCTCTCCGCTCTTTTTCTCTCGTCCCTTTTGCCAGACTGTAGATATTCTCAACCATTTTACATTGGTGTTCGCAGTGTTTTTTTTCCCAACTCTTTGTTAATTATCTTTTCGGATAGGAATTCGTACTTTGTAATAAACTGGTTAAATCCTGGGCGAAAAATTGTGGTTTAAATAATGACAGCTTTTATTGCACGTTTATTTACAAACTGACAAATTTTGATAGCATTGAAAAGTGTGTATAACTGAAAATCTATCGTCAAACAGTTTTTTTCATCTAATGAGATTCCATGCCAAGTTCCAAAAAGTTTACATTAATTCAGTCAATTGAAAAACCTAAAATTTCTAATGAACACTGTATATTAAGAAAAATGAAGAAAAAAAAATATAAAAAAAACAAATGGGAAAACTTTTCATTTTAATGGAATGTTCGATGTATACAGAATTGTTGTTGTATACACTGGTCGTCAATGTCACGAATCTGAAACGATTATACGAGCATGAACATGTGTGTTTTCCGTTGTACCTGGAAAACACTCTCGGTCGAAATTTTGCATATATACATGTGTGTTTGATTGTGTGTGTGTGTGTGTGTGTCGTCATTCCCTTGGCCATTTGATCCCCACAGGGGCCAAGGGTAGTGGAGAGTGGAAAGCTTGCATTGACCGTCGCTCAGGTTGCCCGCTCTGTAGATATCAACAGGAATTTCACAAATGGAATTTCGCCTACATTTCCCACGCTCCGAGAGCTCGATTCAAAACTCCAGCTGGCACTGATGCTTCAGGGCTATGAATCGTTCTGTTCCATGACCGGTAAATTGATGTCGCGTCAGATAACGTATTGATACGAATTTTCTCGTATAATTAATACGTAAAGCATTTACTGTTCGAGTACTAATCTTTATCTGCTACATATGTGTCATATATTTACAAAATTCAATTTCCGGAATCACGGCATTGCTGATTTTGTATCTTTTTTTTTCGGGCATATGTATTGATATTGATAATAATCCACATTATTTCCGGGAATTATTATTATCTTTCAAAATTCGAGGATAATCAACGGGAAATGGAAACGCAGAATCGTTAATTTGTAAACTCCAAGTAATTTCGTTCTGAACAAATTTTAAATGATTTGAAATTCAATTAAAAGTACAACAAAAAATTTTACTCGAAAAGCTTAAGATTTTATATATGAGAATCTCGTTCTATTCAATGCTCATAAATATGGAACGACACAGTGTCTTTAATTATATACTTATTAATCAGATGTGATTTTCTACAAAGAATTGAAAAATATATATTCGCTAACCAGATGAATTTCAGCTTCGCTCTTGTTCCCATTTTTTCTCCGTAACCTTTCTGACTCGAGATGCAATTATTAACGTTTCGCTGAAAATTTGATTTCATCATTAAAAATAGATAAGAGGGTCTCGGAGAAATTCAAGTGTTTATATATGATGGTGGATTATATATAATGGTGATTTATAGGAACACGGGGACATGAGTTCGAGGACTCTGGTGCTGCAAGACTCGATGATAGTCTTGTAAAATGATGACTAATACAATTACACAGATTAGATTGGTATCAATTATAATACGAAAAGGAAACATCGTGTCAGAGGTTAGTTCGTGGAATTTCAATTAAATTTTGTCAGGCTCTAACCTCGTACGAAATTTTTCGCTGAGATAGTAATGTGCGATTACTAATAATTCATTATTGAAATTTTTTTATGACTCTGGACAGGGAAGCCAGAAAATTTGATAAAAGTTCAACCTCCTTCACTAACTCGAGGAATAAAAAGGACGATTTCTTATTATTAGTTATAGTTTATTCATGAAATGGTGGAAAAAGTGTGTATTTTTTTGGAAAACAGATTTTGGGAATTAAGAAATTGGTTCGACTGAATATAGACTCATATGTCGAGAAATCAGTGGCGCGTGCAAGCGATGAATTAAAAATCTCTTTCGATATTGTACGAAGACATAATGTTGGATAAAGGAACAACGGAGGCTATCATAGGTTTCTGGTCGTAACAACCTACAAATCTACGAGTGTATCGTTTCTACCATGTGGATATTATTGGTTGAAGGCTCTCGCCAGCATAGAGAAACGTGCGGAAGCGAAAACGTTGCAGGAGAGAATCTCGAGTGGTCCAGAACATGGCGCAACGTGCGTATTCAGGCATCTATCCATTTCGCTCTTCGTCTCTTTCTTTCTTCGTCTGTTTTGTTTGTTTACACAAATATTGCCTCTAGCTCTGTTCTGGGAATGACAGGCTGCGTGTTTCTACATTGGATCCACTTGCGATGCTGCTCCGTCCAGCAACTCGGAGAAATGATTCGAGAGAAATAGAGACAAAAAGAGGAAAATGATTTTGATCGAAAGGAAGGCAGAGGGTTTCATTTAAATTGAAAGGAACAAAGAGCGAGATAAAGAGAGGCAAAGTTTCGATGAAAAAATGTAGTTCGCATCATCATTCCTTCGATCCTCCAAGGATATGAATTTTAAAATGAATGCAAGATCATTGCGAATAATTGGAACGACTTTTTTGCTGCATTATTCTGGGCTTTTTGTGACTTTGATACAAATAAAATTGAGCAATTTGATATCGCGTGATCGTGGAGAAAAAAATGCTAAACAATAACTACACGTTCGCGTCCACCTCTGTTTGTGCAAAATATTCGGGCAGCCAACAAAAAAAAAAAAAAAGAAAAAATAACAAGTCGTTCGATTCAATGGACACGAATTTTCAAACGGCTGACGTTCGTGAAAAATAAAAATGTGGATATGCACCGGTGTAACCGAATTATATATATGTACTCCTGAATTTGTGTGGGTGCACGCTTTGCTCGTTCTTCATTCCGTATTTTCACATCAGTCAGAAAGAAAAACCAGAGCAACGCGTGACTGTGCAAGCTCTGCTTTTGGACAGTAACGAAAAGAACGCGACAGAGTACACATTACGCACACGAGTATTTCAACGTTAAAATATGTTTATTATGATAACATAGAGGCCAAAATAATACACTAAATCTAGGACTGATTGATTTACGTTGTTATTTATGCAATCACATAAAAAGTGAATCATTTCAAAAATAGCAAATGTGAGGTTTGCATGTGGCTTTTTGTATCCAAACTTTTTAAAATATATTAAAAAAATGGTTCATTTAAATCCTGAATTAGTTTTTGTATTTAGTTAGCACTTAGGTATGCGAATGAAATACTGGAAATTAGTCTTGATCTAGAATAAAAATCGTTTTATTCTTTATGGAACTTCCTATATGTGCATAGATTTATATTTGTAGAGGAGGGAGCCGAGCAGGTCATTTTTTTCGATGCTAATTCTAGGTGTACAAAGAAATTTGAATATTTTTATGCCGCGAATCTGCGAAAGAGAGAGATCAGAAAGAGAGGTGGGAAAGTCGAAAGTGTATACGCTATGGAAATATGCAAATTAAAGCAATGGATCGAACGAGGGGAATAGGGGGCCCATCAAAACGACCGGAGTAAAAGAGCGACAGAAAAAGAGAGGGAGAGAGAGAGGGAGGAAGAGAGAGAGGGAGAAAAGAAATAACATGATCACGTCGCGTTTCTCTTTCTCGCAATTGCGAAAACTCGATCGGGTCGCGATGCGCGATTTCAGGGATGCAGTTTTGGAGTTATATGTGTATGTGTTCCGAGCTTTTCGAGGATGTGATGTGAGGGGTCAAAAATTCTGGAACAAACCGTGTTTTCAAAGCCTCCTTTTTCGCGATTCCTGCACACGCGGTATGTATTGCGGTGGTGAGTCCGGGATCGAGATCCGATGATGGGAATACATATGTTTATATATTTATATACATATCCGCGCCTATAACGTATACATATATTCTTAAATACAGGATGTGTAGAATTTGAATGTTAAAAATTTCGGAACGGGCAGAGAATCAATAAATCAGTGGAAAAGGTCCTCCGGATAATTACTCCATATTCCCTATGGAAACACAGTGAAAGCGAGTTGCGTATGAGTATTGAATTTTTCAATTATTCTTGCAACCCTTTTTATTGTATGAGTTTTTGTGTTTTTATTTGTAACTAATCAAATTACACGAGATTCTGTGATTCATTTGCATTGATGGGCCAATGATGGGCTATAAAATAATTAGTCTTATTTTTTATTTTACTTGATTCATTACAGCTATTGATCAATTACGACCACTCATATTTTTATTAAAAATTTACCAAACCGACTGCGTACTTTATTCTGGTATTGAATATATATATTGAAAATATATTAACAATACGAACGTAGCTAAAAAAATGTTAGCGAATTCTCGTGAACAAAAAAAAAAAAAAAAACAAGATATGTACATTCGTATAACGTTTTTGTGAATGTGTAACATTATTGGGGGTTTGAGCAGGAACATGAAAATTAATGAATCGGCATTCACGTTATAGAAAGGACTCGTTTACACTTACAAAGGTATGAAGAGGAACATGAATATAAAAACATAACATTTTTGTTAATAAAAAAATGGCCGATTGTTGGATGTTGTTGTTGAAGTTGAATTCGTAAAGTTTATATTGTGAATCAACTTGTAGTATTTCATCCCACTTTTCCTGGTGGAAAGATACTCGAGTATTGATGCAAGCCACAACTCACTAATTGTTTTTCAATTCGCAGCAATCGAAGCTACGCGTGCTCCAGCTCTTTTCCCCCGTTGCCCCTCTTCAAATATTTTTTTGCCTCACGGGGTCTCTTCTGGGCGAGCTCGTTTTCGATTTTTATTTTTCAACTGCCTGTCCCTTTCTGTCAATGTATTATTCTACACAACGAATATATGACGTGTATATTTGGTCGTGTGTATATCTATAGATCGTAACAAACTGCGGTTCGCTCGCTAACTTCCAACCCTCCGCCACAATTTTTTTATTTGTTCATGACCATATAATGGATATAGTATATTGGTGAAAGGTAGGCTCTCGTTTATATATCCACTACGTGATTTAAAAACCGAGCGAGAAATCGTTGTTTTGCTATATCCGTTATGGAGATTTTATTCGCTGATTTATTAAAGAGATTTACTCAATTTTAACGTTACGCCATTCATCATTTTAATCCAATGAGGCCGGAGGCGACTGTTAGATCATCGGAATTAAGCGAAAATATTAGGATCCTTTAAAGTTAGATCGATTGAAAATTTTCTGGTATTTTTACCACTTTTTTAATTTTAATTATTATTTTATGAACATTTATATTTATTTTGATTCATGAGGAACAATGACTGCCATCATTGCACTCGTTTGTATTTGTTCGAAATAATCATAGACCCAAAAAGTTTGAGCACCCAATAATTGTAACTTAAATTCACGTTGTATTGCAAGAATATACAAGGGGGTAGATGAATGAGTGAGTTAAATACATTAAGTGAGAGATTTAGAGATAGAGAGGGAGTGAGAAATGATGAAAGACCGCGGATATGGACGGCTAATGCGAATAAATGGCCCGGTAAACGTTACCGCTAAATTAACCATTGTTGGTTATATAGAATCGATGTATACATATATATTAAGTATAGAAACTCGGACCAGACCTGATGGAGGATAATTTAGTCGACATCGCGAAAATCGTTGGACCGCGGCGAGACTACGTGGAAGAGCATAACACTGAACCGCGTTTATAATTCTACGCTCGCAGCGTTTTGATCGATAACTCTAATAGACAGGAGAGTTATCGTATAAAACTAACAAATGATTGCACTCGTTTATGTGCGAAGGAATTTATTCTGTTTTCAAAGGAATTCCCGAAATTCTTGGTTGCGTTGGATCGTGAATATCTGACATCGAGAAAACAAAACTATTGAAACCCAATTGATGGAAAACTCCGTCAACATCTAGTGGCTTTGAAAATGAATAGATATCATTTTAATCCATAAAAATCCTTCGAATATATATATTTTATCGAAAGGGAGTTTAGAAAAGTGACTATCGAGTCAATATCGACTTCGAAATATGGGCGTAGGTACAATCTCATTATCGTATAACGATTGTAGCACTAAGGCACGTGCTGTTTTCCGAAAAGTACTTGATACAAAGTTGGAGGCCACTCGTAAGTTGAGGTACAAATTGGACCCTGGTCCTCCACTTGTCCGCTCGCTTGGTGAGGTTAAAGTGTAATTGGCATTCGTTTCCTGTAGCACCAATGCAGCCAACTGCATGCACATATGTTTTTTTCTTCGTTTTCCTTTTTATTTCCTTATTTCCGCGGACGAGAAAAAAGAGAGGAATGGTCTGAGTTCGTGTTGCGAGCTGTTATTCAAGATTTTGCATCTTTTCCGAACGTACCATCTTTCACTCTTTTCGAAAAGAAAACTGACGAGCAAATATGATGAAGGTGAATTTACCCTTATTTCCACTTGACACTCTTGATCATGCAGTTCAAGCTTCAATAGAATTTGCATTTTTTTTTTTTGTACTCAACCCGAAGTTCCTGAACAAAAATTGCTATGCTGACATATTTCAAGCTTTTCCACGGATGAAAAAACTTTAACAATCAGTTTAACGTGAATAAGGCTCGTGACGTTTTCGTTGATGATAAGGATTTCAAATTCAAGGGCAATAAATTCGACAGTTTGAAGGAGGATCCATAGAGTTCGATATAATATAACATTTGTAATGGCTGGGAAATATTTTTCAATGCAGATTGAAGTTAATATGAAAAACTCATTTATTATCGTGAAAATGTTGATAAACATGAAATGATGTACGCGCAATCGTGTGACAACAAGATTTAACGGTTCGTCGAGAAGTAATCGAGCATAAATCTTTGCGAGGAAGTACAACGATTTGTAGCACGTATTGTCAGCTGGTTCGAGTCCAACATACGCCAAAGACGTATGACGAGCGGAAGGTTGGAACGTATATCGTGACGGTTGTTGAGGCTTCTTCGTAGTGGTGAGTGTTGGATACAGATATCGCTTGGTAGACGAGCGGGAAACTCGTCTGCGTCTGACTGTTTTCATATTTAAAGTACATTTCCGTTCGAAACCAAAAGATAGGGACACGCGCGGCCGTTTTGCTCTGCTTTCCGACAAATAGGACAATTTCTTTGCTGCGTCTCAAAAGGTAGCAAGGAGTTCTTTTGGTCTTGGCTCTTGGTGAACTCGCGATATATGTATATATAGCGTTGGGAGCATCATTTCCGGTGGCTTCCTCGATGAAGAAATCTGCCAGTCAGTAGCAACGTGCGCGCAACCCCTGTTTTACTTTCCCCTAACTCCCCTCATCGTCCCTTCTATGTCTCTCGGCTTCTAGACGAAAGGTCCGCTCGTCAGCTTACCACTTACTTATGTCTTGCCTCATGCCTCGCTACGTCTACTGCTGTGCTTCTTATTCTACCCGAATACAGACGTGGCATATTTTCTCGTGCCAGTTATAACTTTATAACCATTTGATGTACGTTATTCAGACTTCTCTACAGTTTTGTCTATTTACAAACGCTAGACAACGCTTCGAAAGGATCGTTCCATTTTGCGAAAAAAAGAGAACCTATTAGAGTTGTTGTTCCATTTACAGAGGCACTGTTGTCATTTCAATAGATATTGTTGGCTGGGAACGTGAGGCAGGTTCACTTGCTGCTGTTCTATTTTGAAGGTCATGGTTATTTAAGGAGAGAGTACAACCTCGAGTAAGAGTCCAAACTGTCTAGTCGCCTGGGTGTTATTAATGATTTAGAATAAGTTCAAGGGATTTTGCTGTACGTTGGAGATGGTTGATTTCTATTAGCTTTATTAATGCAGATGGCGTCGATCACAGCGACCTCAAAAGTACGACCATCTCTTTTAAATTTAACCGGAGGAATTCCGCTAATTACTTCTCCTCTGATGTCTGGGAAACCATTGTCAAAAAGAAAGTTTCGCCGTATTTTCAAGTTCATCCCATTATGGGGATAATTATTATTTTATCTCTGACGTAAAGAAAATTTGGTGGTAGCTTGGAGGGATTTACTGATGTTCAAGCTCTACTGCATAAATAACGTCGATAATAGTTCGGGGTTTGTATATCTTGCGTGGGTGAAGATCGCCTTTATACAAGGTTTGTTTTTCTTTCTCCGCAATCCACTCTCCCCCTCTCTCTCTCTCTCTCTTTCTCTCGCTGTGTTATTTCTTACCCCGTTAACCAACGTACCGAAAAACACGCGTACAAATATTTTCCTACGAGTTACGCTCCTCTTTTCTTTGCGTTTAAAAGGCAAACAGATAAATACCAACAGCAAACATCCTCTTTTTCCGTTCTCGCCTTCGTCTCTTTCACTCTTGAGACGTTTCTTTTCCTTTTTTCTTATCCTCTTTTAACCTCTTACAATTTGCATGAAACCAAATGGAAAATTCTGCCATATACAAAAACGAAAATGAATATTTCCAGAAAAAAACCCAGAAAATATCGTCACTCGTATTTTCTTGACAACAATTTCATGCATCTCAAAAAAAAAAACATTACTCTTCAAAGAATATGAAGAACTTCGTTGATGGCTGAATTAAGTGCACCATGAACGAAATTATTAAACTTATAATTACACATCCAACTCCTTGTCAGCTCAATCAATAATCTATACTTATCGGAAACTCAGTTCGCATCTAGGCCGTGGTACATATGGTCTGATTACTGGACGATATTATATATGTGTCGATTTATATATATATGCACACAGGTTGTCCAAGAATACGTTTGGTCGCAGTGATTTCGAGCAAACATTTGCAGCTACGTTGGCTTCGCCACGAGATGGCTCGAACTGTACATATGTATAGAAGATATACATATATGATTATAGATGTTCAAGTGGTTGGTAGGCTTTCATGAAGGATGCAGGATTAGAGAGAATCAGGATGAGAGAGATCGTAGGAGGGAGAAGCAAAGGAAGACACGTTGTTGGCGCATAGTAGAGTTATATACAAACTTACATATCTATGTGTGTATATATGCTATGTATAAGTGCATATAGCATTCCATTGGCTTTTATTCGACTTCAACTCTGTTCTTCTATCTTGCTGTGTGTGTTTACAGTGAATTCACGCTCGGAATACCAACTTTCCTAATACAATCAATTATCTCTTCCAGCGCTCGAGATCCTCCGTCCTTACCGTGCTTTTCTCTTCCATCTCATCGCCTCGCTTGTGTTTGGAAACGTACACATAAGCATCAACCATAGTCTAGAATGTTCATACATAGGTAGAAACGAATATAATCCTTGTATAAATTGAAGACTTATGAAAGGCGTACGAAGAATTTCCAAAATCCGCAGGTTCATAGAAACCGCGACTACTGATCGAATTGCGGATGCGCTACATCGTCATTGGTAAAAATTGTGGTTATTTTATACGTGTTGGTCGTATAGCTATGTACAAATATATACTTATAGGAGGTGACACAGATAGGATATATAAAATTGTCGGAGGAAAATATAGAAAACTTTCCTCACAGTCTCATCCACTTACTCACCTGCCTGGTTCCTGCTAGGCTGGCAGGTTTTACCGGCTTCCCAAAGACGTCGGACTTCCGGTTTCTTTCCTCTCGCTCTTTTTCTTTCTCTCCTTGTGTACGTGTTTGCGGTCTATGGGCATGACGAGGGACCCACGTACTTCCTGATGACGGGGCGATGTATAGGGCGTCTTCTCGTTGGAATTTTTGCAAGCTTTATATGTGTGTGTGTGTGTGTGCGTATATATACGTTGAGTAAAACCGACAGGGTAAAGTAAAGAAGGGGTTGTTCGAACTGGACCATATCACGGATAGCAGCTAGCACAGTTAACGTCATCTCTTATATATCCACCTCCACTCACTCGTCTTTCGCGATGTGTTACCGACGAAACCCTCCGGTAGACGAAAACTCGAACTGGAACATCCTACCCCCGACGTTATACCATTGGTTTCATCCCCTATAACTACTATATATTTGCGCGGCCTTCTTTCACCACGAGTTTGATATTAGTTGGAGATTCGCGACGTACCCCGAGTCCGCACCAATGACGATCAGGGTGTTCACCAACCGGACGCCTGCGCACCATCTGCCGATCACCGAATTCACTGCTCTTTCTCTATCTCTCTCTCTCTCTCTCTCTCCCTCTCTCTCTTTCTTTCTGTAGTCTCCACCTGGTTCTCTATGCATAGCTTTCTCTTTTGCTTATCCATCCCGTTCTCATTATTCCGACGTAATTATCGGACAAAAGCAAACTTGTTTCATTGAATGCGGAAGCTCTGGAACGAGGCTCGTAGCTTTCGCACTTGCTCTTCGAAACCCACGCTCTACTCATCCTCCCTCGAGTCTCGTACCCTTTTCATCAACACCCCCTCAATATCCACAACGACCTTAGGACTCCAACCCTTCGTTATATATAGTTTCCCAACGCTTCTTCATCGCCTTTCTCCAATCCACTAAGATTGGCTTTGAAATCGTTGTTACAACGGTCGCGGTATTCTTATTCTACATGATATTAAACTTGAGAGAATCCAACGAGCTCGTTATTGTAAAAATCGACCAGACTCAACACATCTACATAAATTGGACGCTGTTTTTTTTCTCGACGATATTAAAAAGAACGAGAGCCACTTTTAAGTCAATGTCCTCCATCCTCGTCACCAGCAATTTGTTTGATCGCAAAAAGTTTTTTGAACAAATTCACCTATAGTACACAACAGCGCAGTAGAGCAAAGGCTTTTCGGATAAAGCAAGTTAAACGGCGTGGCAAAAGTAGTTTCATCCAGCTTGAGAACTATCCTCGTAAAGAATGGGACCTTTCTCCTGCGTGTCCCTTCTGGTTTTGTTCCTTTCTATCTATCTCTTCTGCCTCCCAACAACGAAATACAATTCTCCCTACGATTCTCAAACGTCCTGGCAATCTTAATTTACGTCCTGCTATGGCGTATGCTTCTTGCTGTTTCTCCCCCTTTTACGTCCCACGATCACATAAAACTATAAATCCCTTGAACGTATGTCCTTCAACGATTATACCCCCGTAGCTTACCATCGTTTATTGCATTGTTTTATTGCTGGTGAAATATTTATACTTTATCGAAAAATTATACTCTACAATAAAATTGTTATGCACAAATGATATATTCACCAGTGACAAGCGAATGTGTCATCAATCAAGTCAAACTGAGGCAATTGGCGCCACTTGGTATCAATGATTTGATATTTTTCGGGTTACAGTATTTTAGAGAACGCTTTCACCATCGATGGTCAAAAGCACGCCCTTTGACAGATTTAAATTCAAAAAGTTTGGGAACGAATGCTCAAATTAAGCCTCTCCTCGATTTGGCTGCAAAATACATTGAAGCACAAACGGTTTCAAAACATGCTTTTGTCTGTTTGATTTTTTCAATCACAGGCCAATTCAAAGTAGTCATAATTTTGATGCCTGTATACATTTGTTCGGCACGTGAATATTTTTGGCTATCGCGCTGATTGATTTCGTTAGTGGTTGTCGCATTAATGTAATTTTT
Source organism: Campoletis sonorensis (assembly GCA_013761285.1). Classification (NCBI taxonomy): domain Eukaryota; kingdom Metazoa; phylum Arthropoda; class Insecta; order Hymenoptera; family Ichneumonidae; genus Campoletis; species Campoletis sonorensis. The sequence continues at coordinate 2,081,262 of JACEOJ010000124.1, forward strand.
GATCAAACAACATCGCAAAAGCTCTTTGTACACTGAACACATATGATGGTGGAGAGTTGTTGTGACAACTGAGTGCGACTGGAACAATTCCTTCAATTTCGTGACTTTGAGCGATGATCATTTAAAGAATGAGTGAAACAGTTTGATGATTGGGTTTGGGAATAATTGAAAAATTAATCCTCCAAAAAACAAAAGTATCCTCGGTACGATTTCCCAAAACCAAAGCATGAATGCCGTGGAAATGACTTTTTCAGTGCCTGTTTTTCCGAATGGTTCATATTTCCACGTCCGAAAAAGAGGCAAAACAAATCTGAACGTGGAAAAGTTAGTAGCCTATTGAAGCATATTCTCCTCCTCGTACTTCGTGACGTTGGCGTTATCTTTTTTGCGTGAAAAATTAAAAAATTGCTCATTTCTTTGATAAAATTATAGTGAGAGAGTGCGAGGAATATGCTCGGGTTGTAATAAATCGTAAAGTTCGTCTAACATCGAGAAAAGGTGGTGGGTAGAAGCAGTAGCAGCAGGAGTAGCAGCGATTCGTGCCCATTGCGCCGGCAGCAATGCGGCTCGAGAGATCTTTGCTGGTTCTCTCGGAAAAGTTTGATGTATCCACATAATTACGTCTGTAGGCGCTCGCGGTGGCTTGAAGCTATATCAGACAAGATATAAGTATAGATATACACAAGTGTGTACATATATACAAGAATAAAAACATATATACAAATATATATATATACGTATATATGTGAAGAGTGTACAGGGAGTTTGCACAGTATGATCATTGCAGCTGTTACCCTGTTCGTCGACCAGGAGAAGCCATATCAGCATCAACCAAGGCTCGCATACACCCCGCACAACTTTTCAGACATTCCGCTGGATTCTAAGCTCCACCCCGTACAGAAAATTCAGCAATCTCGCTAGAGCAAACATATTTTCGTTTTCTTTAGTACTAACACACAGCTCATATACTTTTTTTTATATCGTTACTATACAAACCTAGTGTTTTTTTCATTATTTTCATAGCCAGAAGCAATGCAAAAACAGTTTGAATGGCAAGCCACCGACGGAGTAAAAGTTCAAGGGAGTGTAATAGGGAGGGAAATAAATCTGGGCTAACCGAAAACCCTAATTAACGATAAAAACACTCGTTTCGAATAGCGGATCGGTGTTCGAAGAAAGTTCTTCAGCAACGACGGGAATCCCACCGAGAAAACGTTGAAAGACAACAACAACAAAAATAGTAAAAATAAAATAAAATGAAATAAAATAAGAACGTTAGGGTCGGGATCGTTCGTTAGCGTCATCGGCTAAAGTTCACTCGAAATTGTTTCTGCTCCTTTGGCATCGTCTTGCTGGCTCAGTTTATACCCACTTCGTTCTTTCATTGAACGTCGAATAGTGCGTGGAAAACGGACCAAGATTGGAGGGGAAAAAAAAAAAAAAACGAAAGCGTCCAGGATCCAACTGTAGAAAAGAAGGGTGGGAAAACAGAGCAAACTAGATCGAACGGTTTGTAGATGTGTGTATACGTGTAAGATCTTCAACGTCTTTTGTTTCGAGACTTTCCAGATTGGTCTCCAAATCAATTAAGTCAGTGATGGGACTCTTCGTAATCAGCGCATCGCTGGGTCTCTTCAGGAGGTTTGCCAGCACCCATCACATTGGGGTTCTCTTCGCACCAGTGCCCTTCTCTCTCTCTTTCTCTCTCTCTCTCTCCCTCTCTCATTCCCTCTTTCTTGTCGCGTCCTCACGACATGGTCCTGGCAAGACCACGAGGTAGGAACACATTGTTTCCATGAATTGCGTACATATACAAAGTGTCCCCAAAATTCTGGATCATTATTAGCAGGATGAAAAAAGGATAAAAATTCAATGAGAAAATTGGTTTTGGTTTTATGTTTCAACGTTTGAATGAAACGAAACTACTCAATTAGTGGCAACAACCAGGCCCCACTTTTTTTTACTCAAGAAGGAGTCTCGAGGTACAGCCCTCAACAGTTCTCATTCCCGATTCGCTATTACTAATTATTAGACATTTCATCAACGTTTTACCGAATTAGAAGAAAAAAAAACAATACTCCCCATTCAACGCTCCTACGATCTAGCCATTTGCCACTGTGTGAAAACGACTTTTCGGACATCTTGTACAAGTCGAAAGATATATAGAAATATTGCAACCAAATGAAAGACAACTTCACCGTTCGAGGGCGCTACAGATCGCGCGGGAATGTGGAAGATTCACGTCCCAATCAATGTGGGACGTAGAGTATTTACGAGCGGGGCTGGGGCACTCGTCGTTTCTCAAGGATCTTCAGACGGAAGTACAGCAAAGGACGAGTTTCTCTCCGTCGAATAAATATATGTGTGTACGTACAAACCTTACGATCCTTAGAGTACCTCGAGAATTTTTGTCTTTCTTCGCTTCACTATTCTCTTTTTCTTTTGCTTCGGAGAAAATAACGATTCTCGATCTCCACCCCTGACACACTCTCCCACAACTCATTCTCTCTCTTTCTCGCAACTCCCTCGATGTACGAGATCGAAAGTTCTTTCGTATTACACATTCAACCTTGATAACCATGTTACTCAAAGAATTTCATCGAACCATCACAACTTTTCAAGCAGTTATGACTTGATTCTCTTTTGCGTCGGATTTAAAGAAAATGATTGTCGTCACTTTTGTCTTACACGAATGAAAAATTCTCGACATTTCAACTTTGCTGCTAGGTAGTGGTGATATTTTCAATGAACGTCAAAAGGGATTGACGGGAAACTTTGCAAACCTTGCGTTTTTCATGTTTTACTGGAGTCTTTCCAAAAGTAAATCGATTCGGACAACGAGTCATTCGGATAAAACATTGGTTTCTCAAAGTTCTCGGAGTGTACTAAAAATTTCGAGTTGCCTGATTGGCTTTTATTGACAAGGAAAATATTCGGACCGGTAGACATTTGGATTTTGAGAAATTACATAAGTAAAAAATCCCCGGAGGTTGGTATACGAAACGGATAAGTTGACACGAAGTATTGACGCTGGTCAGTTTAAGTGAGAGATCAAAATTGCCGATTCAGCGGAATCCTTAAAGCGGGTAAAAGCCCTCTTCGACATATAGAACGGCGCGTCGATGGCTATCACCGGGTCTTGGCCAAATTCTATTTACACTGTGTGGTGTGAAAGGCTACGTTATATCCTGCCGGAGTTGCTGAATGGCGGAAAAATAAGAGGAACACGAGGAATAAGAATAAGAGCGAGCAAAGAAGTTTTTCGTGATGCCACGGAGAGTTTTATTTATTTATTTATTTTCACCTTCAAAGCGTCCTTGTGCCCGAGTTGCATTAGCTGAGCGAAGCTCGACTCATTTATCCCTTGACGTGTAACACTTCATATTCGCGTCTCTATCCCAACAAGCATATTGTAGGAAAAAAGTCCGTACTTACGAAATGTCAAACAAAAATATTTCACTGCCTACGTACTCGTATGCTCTTTTTTGTTTTATTTTCATTCGAAAAGGAATAATAAAAGAGCCGCTTAAGCCTGTAACTTTTATAGTGGATGAAGCCACCGCAAGAGGTCCAAGGCGTGACGAGATTGGCTCAGTGAAAAAGAGAGAGGGAGAGAGAGAGCCCACGACGGAGACAGGAAGACAGAGAGATATACCAAAGGCAGTTAGAACGATTGCGGAAGAGAAAGGTGAAAATAGAAGGGCGAGAAGTAGAGAAAAAAGTATATAGATAGGGGGGGTCGAGTTCTGGTGGCCCGGAGTGTGAGCCGAGATGTTATAGGGGTTTGGGGCTGGGTTGAACGTGATCTTTCATAGCTGCTTGATTGGCCGGTGGTGCTCACTGAGAATGCGAATCTTTTGTCTGCGGCAAACTGTATCACGAAAATCCGACGCGAGACAATATATTTAAAGCCACGTAAACACTCTGCTGCCTCTTTCCCATACTCTTTATCTATCTATGTGTATAGTTCCCTCGCTAAACTGGCAACAATAAAAGGAGACACGTTGATGAAATCAAGATCGCAGAGGAAAGTTTTGCCCTCAGCGGTGGTGGTTACCGGAGAAGGATGGAAAGGGATGCTGGAGGCTGTGTTACTGGTTCTTCGGGATACATCCATATAATACATAAATATACATATATACACTGGCATATAAATATATATGTATATGGCCGCACGTAGGATCTAAAAAGAGAAGATGAACGTGAGAAAGAAGGAGAGCAATACGAATATAGAGAGTTTGGAGAAATGGAGAGGAGTGAAAAAAGGGTGAGAGCATAAGTTGAACCCAGAGCGAGGAGGTAAAGTAATTTATTCTGTGTCTTGTGAGACACAAGACACGAGTCCCACTGGAAAGCTGGAAGCACGCGACGAATAACTACTTTTACACGTGTATTTCCATGTACACACAAATACTTACAGACTCAGAAGTCTTGTACATATACATGCAATACAACGTAACCGAGGAGACGATGTGTTCCAAGCAGTACCTGGGTTGTAATTATTTTTTTATTTATCGATCCACCCTCACCAAATTAGAAGAAATTCTTTAATTGGACAGTGTCTTATGGTTTGGGTAAACATATTTAAAGAATCCGTTCAATTTTTTATAAAGATTAACAGAATAAAATAATTCGTGAATCATCAAAAATTGACGTTATTGGGAATGATTTTTGATTCTGTTGATTTCGTGACTTTGTGGGACACCTTGTACGTATAAAAACGGTGTCGAGACAAAACTGCATACATTTTCGCACGTTGTGAAAACATGTCTACGTGTATGTATATATAATAATATATACTGTATACGAATATACGTTTGAAGAAGGGCGCGCGTAAAGAGGAAAAACATACGAGTCCGGAATACGAGAAAACTCTTTTAAGTAAAGGAATCCTTGACGTTGAGAGATGCAAAAACGTGTACTGTATATTCTGTCGCTTGGCAATCTGTATATTTATTTCTGATATCCAAGAGACTATCCGTCCTTCGGTGGATGAGATGACGATGTGTGTATATTGAGCTTGAGAGGGAGAGAGAGAGAGAGAGAGGCAAAATTGTATTAGCTCACTTACTTACATATTTCTTTCTAAATGTTATAAGCTCAGCCTGAAAACTTGGATGACTATACTTCCTCGCACTCTCGTACATCTAAGACTGATCGGGGTGGGATTTTCTCGTTGACTTGAACGAGTTTTTAAATTGCTATGAGGGGGAGAGTTTGATCGAGTTTCCCGTTTCACCTTACAACATTCCATTTTTTATTTTTACCCTTTCCTTTGGTACAACGTGTTTCGATGCACATCTTCATTACTACATCATTGGATTATTCACCTCTGTTACTGCTATTTGTACAAATAAAAGGATGTCAGGAAATTCCATTGGATATTTTTGTTTATGTATATTTTCCATGAGATATATGTTTGTGAAATCCCAGATAGCATAACAATCGGCAAGATGCTCGTAAGAAGTCTTTCTGATCCCTTGCATACAAAAGTAATCAGACAGATGTCTAAAGACTTCTTTTTCATGAATTCTTCTTCTTTTTTCTGTTTGGGATCTGAGCAGTAGTGTGTGATGGAATTTTTTCCATGAAAGCTCGAAGGAGATTTGTACTGCGTGAAGGAAAAACTCGATTAGATATTTCTGTTTACGTTTTTTCCCGCGAAACCATAGAAGCGACTTCATTGTTGAAATCATTTAAAAATCGTCACCTGTATGGAAATATTGTTTTATTTTTATATCTTCCATTGTAAAACGATGAATACGTCAAAAGCAATTTTTCCGAAGGTTATTTGATAAAATCCTCGATCAAAAGCAAAGCAAAAGACGCTCGAAGGGGTGTATGATATCGTGAACAAAATATTTCGAGTATAAATGTGTATCCACGGATATAATACTGATAATTCGACTGGAGTTCGTTTGGCTGGGCTGAAATACCAGGGGCATTTTATTATTGTATTATTTATCGAACGAACATTACCTAGAGCGCCGTTAGCTCTTTTGATGGCTATTTTTCTCTTTCTCTCATTCACAAGAGATACAATGAGCAAATTCTACGCGGGGGGTAGTTGCAGGCTCAAAAACGACTGTTTGTCGACGAAAAACGAAGCTTTGTAGATTTTGAAAAAGCGCAAAATCGTTTCAGATGGACGACAGACAATATCTATTTTTCTCTTGAGAGTTGTTCTTCTCGCATCATTAAATCATTGTTATCGAAATTGCTAGAAAGGATGAATTTTGATCGGCACGTAGGGTTCCATAGTCGCAAAGACTGTTGTACATTATTGGATGTAACGAACCACTGTACTTAGATCCATGTCAACGTTACAGGCAGCAATGACGTTCAGGGGGAGGGGGGAGGGGGACTGGGGACGATGCAATGAGCCAGAGAATGGGGGGACAGGTGGGGGAGAAGAGAGAAAGAGAGGGAGACAGAAGTAGTGGACATGTTTCCCTATCTCTATGTGTATGTACGTCCTGGCTGTCGTGATGTCCAGTGAGCCGCGTGACAGCTAATATCCGGCCAGGAAACTAACACCCCGTCACACCAGGGGTGTTCGTAAACCAGGCGCAAGTCGACTTCTCACCCGGAGCCAGCTATCGCATCATCCCCGATATCGAGTCAGGAAAGTCCATTACTATCTATACACAAACTCATGTATATACAGGATGTCTTGGAAGTCACGCAAGACTGTGTAAGAGGTCAACGAGGTCACGGAATTACTAAAAGTAGTGTCTTTATTCATTTTTCTCTCCGATTTACCCCTAATGAGTTATTTATTGAGTATAACCAAACTAGTGCACCAATAAGAAACGTTTGTGGCTACAGCGTGCAATGATATCGCTCGAGCCCATTCGCAGAGCATAAATGGGCGTGGCATTGATCTTCGAATTCGAATTCGAACATTCCTCGAGAAACTAAAGAAAGTCCAACATTCGAAAACATTGCAATGAAATTTTCTTCTTGGAAGGAATCATTTACCTCGTTACGCTTTACTTCCATTTTTAAGGACACTCTTTATACTCTGCTGAACATATATTCACGTACGAGCATACATGCATGAAGATGAACACTAATATGACATGTGTATCATAACGTTATGACGGCTCAAACGATCTCTCCTTCTCCGCCACTGGACTACACGACCCAGATCACGTGTATGGTGTTAATAACCCTGGAAACCTTCGGATTTGAGTCTTTGCTGCATATAAAGCCATGTGCAGTTGGAAAAACGAAATAATTGATTTTTTATCTCAACGAAATTTGCAAAAATGTACTTTTCACGGGTATAGAGAAACAGCAATTATACATATTCCGTGGGGTACTTTAAAAATATTCTTGGACCAACATATCCCAGCTTTATCCACAAAACAGGTGCCTCTTTATATTGAAGTGATATAAAATTCAATATAAACGTTCTGTGAAACGAGTGAACGTTTTATATCAAAGAGAGCTGACATTTTGGAGCTTCGAACTGGAAGCCTCTGGTGAAAATCTTCAAATTTTTCACTTTGACAAAGTCATGGAACCCACCATCGTCCTTATTCTTGTTTTCTTCTGAAAGTAAATTTGCCCCTACACACACATTTGCTCCTTGTCTCTCGTTTATTTCTCAAGTAGTATTGACAGGTCTTTCTTCCACTCTTTGGGATAAATTGGTACGTAGAATCATTGTGAAACGTCGGAAACGTACATGCGTTTCATGTAAACTGAATGTTGTACGATGGATCGCCCTAAACACGATTCGCGAGGACACGCGGCGAAAAATAAGTCTTTGAGAAAAATGACGGTATTCTGTGACTCTTTGTGAATATTTTTCCTCCCTACGTTCCTGTGGCGGTAGCAAAACACGTTTGTACTTCATTCCCTTCATCCTGTCACTTGAAAAAAAAAATTTACACAGACGTACGTATGTTTATGGATGTGATAGAGACAGCAAAAGGCGACAAAGAACTAGCAGCGCATTTTGGAGACGTTCCACTTTACGTAAGTAGGTTAGTACATGGCCAACCAATGCATACAAATATATATAACGACATGGATGAAAAAAAAACACTCATTACATCATACAACAATGAGAAATCCTCACAAAAATCAAAAATTTGTACACCCTACGTTGAAAAACTTAAATTTCGCGGTTGCATTGATATCCTGGGTCAATTGACCGGCTATGTACTCCGTCTGCCTGTCATCAGCAGCCCTACGGTCGGTTCGTCTTTGAGAAAATCAGGAAAAGCATGTGTGCTTCTGCTCATTTAATACAAATAAATTTTATATCTTTCAAAAAAATGATTGGAAACTTTGAGTTTTGGAAAATTTTGAATACTTTTGAGCTCAATAGCTGACGCGATGACGTAATTTTCGAGAAAGGTATTTATTTGAATGAATGAACTTTGGGCTTCTAGCGATAATAAATTAGTCCGGGTCAAAATGACCCCTCGTGACAAGGAAGGATTGAAGGGAAAAACGGTCAGGGCCACTTAATTTTGACCTGAAAACTCGCAGATTCTAGGACACTTGTATAAATCTCTGTATATATTTATATATTATATGTAAAGAGGAAGATGGTAAGATGGCGGAAAGTCGAGAAAGTAATAACCGAATCCAATATTCGCTCCCGTTCAAACGACGACGTAGATCCATTGACAAAGAATGAGAATTCGCGTTCGTGGGCTTGGAACTGTCACTTGCAGGCATAGAGGAACTACCCTGGTTCACATATCTTTCTGTCCCTTCTCCCTTTTTCGATCTTTCGATCGTCATGTACCGCATTTGCCTTGTAAACCATATAAAACTAGCAAGATTGTACAATCGATGAAACGTTACTGCCACAGTGAATACGAGAAAAAATAAAACGAGAAAAGACGTCTTTAAAGATTTTGACTGTAACAACTCTTGTGCAGATAAACGTGGAAACATGAAGGAAAATAAAAATATGACATATTGATGATATTAAAATTGTTCTTAAATTATTCGAGGAATAATATATCCAAATTTCTATTTCGAAATTCTCAAGAGCATTCAAACTGATGTTTTTTTGAATACCTGACACGAAAGTCGTTACGATTTATCTCGTCCACGTGAAGCACATCAATCTCGTAACGGCTGTCAAATATTATTCCAAACTAATGAAAAACACGTAAATAACAGAGATATTGAAAATTCAACAGTTTCCCTAATCTATGCATGTCCTATTGATGATAAATTCGTGCATATAACGAACGCATTTTACTTCCCTCTCTCCTTTCTTTTACGAAGAGAAACTCGATTCGGGGAGACTGCGAAATTTCCGGTGGGAGCGATCGTCAATCATTCCCAAAGACATATATACATGTATATTCAGATTTATTTGAAGATTTACGAGGATTCAGCACTTTGAACGGTTGGAAATAATCCTTCGAGTGTCTTTGCACATTTAACAAAAAAATTATTTGCTTTTTCAACCTTCTTCCTACTCTTTCTTTTTATTCTCATTTTATTCGGTATTTAACGGACTTTTCGGAAAAGACAGACGAGACAAGAAACAAAAGATAACTAAATTCATTGCCTCGGATCTGATGCAGAATTCTCAGGACTTTATTCATCAACAAAGTACATTTTCCTTGAGACAAAGCCACTAAACTCTTCTACAAGATGTTATATAAATAGTTTATACATCAAATATATATAGATTTGAATGTATATAAATTGATCGAGAAACAAAAAGGAGCTACTCGATTGGTTACTCAATGAGAGATCGGGCCCGAGAGGGAAATTTCATTCCAATTGTTTCTATCCGATTCTCACTCGAATCATGTCTCTTTCATCGTGTCGATTATATATTCGTCGGTATATTGACTTGTTAATTTGCTCCTCTTCCTCTTCGAGAGTTTCCGATAGGATTATTGTTTTCTCGTTTTCATCCCCTCTTTCTGTTTCCTTCTTCCCATTGCTTTATTGAAGCTTCGTTTGCCAGACGATTACATTGTCTGAACGTCTGTGAGAAAAGGAAAATAGTGCGATGACTGAAACGAATGAAATCGATATATAAATATTTACATTTAAATGTAAATATTTAAATACGCATATATATGTGATTTTCTCCTTTTACTGTTCAAGTCTCTCATCTGCTCCGAGGGATTAAAGAAACTCTGATTCCTCTCATCTCTATGAAACGATTTGTGTGTAATGGATTCGAAAGCAATTGAGGAGCATGTAAAGATCTTGTTCTAAAAATATGATAAAAAAACGTGTTTGTTTTGATTTTTTCAACGTACTTCATATTTTCTTGGATAAAATTCGATATAAATACATTCGTGCATATACGACGCGTGCATTACGTCTCGAAACATATTTTCAGGCAGAAAAACTTGAGAGCAAGAAGTTTCGTGACCCGTTTGGCGATGGAGAAAAGTAATCATTTTTACAGGGTAAAAAATGAAAAAGGACATCTTCGGGGAACAGCTGGGATTTCTTTCACGATTCGCAAAAACTCCGTCTCCAATTGTCGCGTTGATTTTCTTCGAGCTTCCGAATGGTTTTTCCTATTCACTCCGTTATTCGTATTTTTTTGAATGTCAAAATGGTGTAGGGTAAAAAATGTGAAAAAGGGAGAAATTTCGAACATGCGACAGTTGCAATGAAGAAATATTTCATAAGTCAGGATTATTCAAATTCTTTATATTTTAAATGAGAAAGAATTGTACGATGAGGATCAATTTTTCATCATTTATGTTATCGTCAGAATGTTCGAAATATTAGACAAAAAAGAAGATGAGAAATTGAGTGCGAAGTGTTTCATTGGATTCGACTGCCAAACTGCATGCCGGCTTCGCCGGCTTTGGACGAAAAAATAAATGGGCATATGAATATGAGAGGTGAATACAAATCCGCGACAAGGAACGGGAATGAAGGGGCTGGTGTTGCAGAAAGACAGGCCTCTGACGGAAAGATGATGTTCCATAGGAAGGGATGAAGGTTTGCCTTTCCTTCCGCTCTGGTAGATTTCCGGACAAGACGAGATGCGATGCCCGTCAAACCTCCGAAGCTTCAAACTTACATCAGCGAAATGAAAGCCTCTCTCCGGTACTCATCGTTCTCTTCTGAAGAAGAAGATGGAAAGTAAGCCAGAGAGTCTGTTGCGATCTTGCTTTTTCAACGCTCACACCACCATTTTCTTATCCTTCTTCGCCTCTTCTCATTCTCTTCCTTTCTTCCATCATTGTCTCTGCCTCTCTTGTTCCCTGTGTTTACTTTCTCTCTCCTTCTAATTTTCTTTCTCTTTGTTCTTTTTATACAACGTTCATCCTAGCTTTTAGAACACGTGAACAACCGGATGAAGGCAACGTCTTCTATCAAGAAAGTGAATGCTTTCAACAATCCCTTTTTCTCTTCAAAGCTACTTCGATCTTTCGCTATGTCGAATTATCAAAACAACTATACAAACCTAAAGTCATACCTTGTACCCGACGTAAAATCCTGAGATCAGTAAAGGTACATCAACGGTTTTCTGGCTTCTGGGGCGTCAATATTAATCAAAAAAAAATTTGTTTACCACTAATTAATTTATTAGACTGATTCCTGAAAATACAAACCCTTCAATAAAAACTAACGAAAGCCTACACCGCAGCTTTTTATCAGTCCAAATACTAGAGAAATAAAAAATCCAAGTCCATTTCAAGGTTTAACCATTAGTGCGGTGAATAGTTATGAGTTCGTTAACAGCATTCAACGGATGTAATTTCATCGGCAACGGAACATCAGAGCATGTAATGTGCTTTCAAGAGTGCGTTATTGATGAAATTATATCCGGAGGAAGCTTACAGGCGTTTACATCATTGAAGGGGAATGAAAGGATATACTTTATACGTTCATTATGAAACACTAGACAATGCTGTAGATTCGATGAATCATTGAAATATTGTATTCTCTTAAAATCAATCAAATAACAATACCTTCAACTGCAAATATATTCAACAATATCAAACGATCGGCAGGATTGATATGAGTATAAAAAGAAGTTATCTCTAGCTTCCCCGACTTTGCGTGGATTCCTGGATCATGTCTTCAAGGAATTAGCTGGAAGGATGATTCAAGATGAGTTGGAGGGTATTATGGCTCGGTTAAAACTCGTAAAACGATGCACTATGTATATTCATTCGGAAATTATCATCGCACCGCACCAGAATTTCGTTCGTCGAGATCTAAATCGAGTCTCTATCGTATTATAGAGAAGGTTAGAGAGGATGGGAATGAGAGGAGAGAAGAGAGTCCCTATCAGTTCGGCTCGCCTCGACGTTGTATGCCAACGATGAGATACCAATCTAAATTGAGTTTCTATAGGTAAACAGGGATATTATCCTGGCGAGAGTCGTATCAACGAGTCGTTATACCGCTTCTATATATATTACTACATATATTCAATATAAACATACATATATATAATATATGTAAACAGTATAATAGGCATTTCATTCGGGAACGATCGTGGATAAAACAAAAGTTATATTTTTCTGCTTATCTGAATTATCTAACGACAAGAATACCACTAAACGAGCTCTCCTCTTGGTTGGATCTGATTGACCACTTGATCAACTATATCAAGTGGTTCTATTGGTCAGGCCACTTGATCTTCGTTCAAGTATTCTGGTCAACCAAGTTCAGGAATACTTCAAATATTACTGTTTCTTTTTTTATCGTTCCTGCGTACGCCCCACGAGCTTTTACGAGAATCCTTTAACCTGGTTTTTCTCTTCTTTACTGTTTATGATCCTATGCCACCCTCTTAGAGTGTTGGAATCGCCACTCTTCTACATTTACATGCGGGCTGCGGGAAACTGGAAACCTGGCCGATACCGGGTACAAAATCGGTGACCCAACCGAGTATTGACTCCGCTGGAGGCTGTTTAATTTTGGTGGTCGCCTTTCATTGCTTGATTTTATTTTGTTGTGTTCTCATGGAAACCGTTCGGGTGAGGATGAAATGAAAAAAAGACCTTCATTTTCATTGGAATCCACACACCGACCTCCAAATTTTATTCTCTGACCATAAATAGTTGTCGCATATGTACCAATGTTTGTAATATTAATGTAATTACAATAAATATGTTTACAATTATAAAATTTTTCGCAAGTTCATTAATTTGAAAGAAATTCCTCGAATGTCCTTAGTTTTCCACAATATTTAATATTTTCTACGGTTTTCGAAACGAAAAATAGTCACTGGAATAAATATAACGGCATCTCATTTTTCATTATTGGAAATTTTTCAAAATGCTCCAGTTTTAATCAAGGGAAGTCAAACAATGACGTCCCGGACGCGTAGCTGCGGGAATTTGTTAATTAAATATTCTTTCCATAAAATATACATTCATAGTAAATTTATTATCTCCAGTTTGTTCGAACTCTTTGGGAGCTTAAATATTGTATAAATGAAAAAGAGGGCAAATGTGATTGATTCATTTAATTCAATCAAATTTGTCATGGTATGTTTTTAAAAAAGCTACGAATTTAGAATCAACAAAAAATGTCGGTTGGATGGAAGTTTATTTTTGTTTCGAAAAAAGTCTCCTTTTTGTAATCACACTGTGTTGTTGCGAGTCAGAATTTCTGAAATCTTTTACTTGCAAAAAATAACTACGAAAGTTTACAAAAAGCGATCCAAGTGTTTTCAAAACGTTATACTTTAAACTTTTCCCGAACTACACCTCAAAAGAGGCCGTGGCCCATCGAAAATGTCAAATTTCCATTTTTTTCGAAAGATAAATTCTTTGAAGAGTCAAAAAAATTTCAAAAAGATTTCTTCACGCGCTGTGTGATTTTATTTTATTGCTTGGAGTTATTCCTTGAAGAAAAGTAATTGTCGCGTCGTGTCCAGTTCTTTTGTAATCGATTCGATCGGTATCAGCGAATGGTTAATACAATTCTGTTGTTCTCCATATTTCCCGATGGTTTTGTAACCCTTGTGGCGGATGAGTTGGGGGCGAAAAAAAAATGGTGAAAAACGAAGGCGAGGAAAAGTTGGTATACGAGGGAAAAAAAAGGTCAAAGAGAAGAAGAGAAGAAAAGAGCGGCAACAAGAAAATAAGTCGAAAATCTTAATTCGGCGACTCCGCCCTCGTCGTCCTAAGGGGCGGCTCCGCGATATCGTGGATTGGTTCTCGGGTTTCGCGGGGGTTGCGTTATCGTCGGCGTCAACGGACCTTCGCGCTTACTCTATCCGCGGATGCGCAGCGCGCTTTTCGCACTTCAAACCTCACTCATACACAAACATACATAAGTATATGTATATCTAGATATATATACAGTCACACAAACACACATACACGTGGAGAGATATAGTCAGCGAAAATGTGGCGGCGCGCGCCCTCAGAGTCACGTCGACGACGACGAAATCCCCCACAGACGTCGAGTAGTCGACGCCGGGCGTCTCGTGCGAACGGCCGGATGTTTACAGATCCGCGAATACCGCGTCAGTTTAACCGTGTTTTTCTCGTGCTGTAGTGTGATTTTTTTTCTCGTCGCAAACATATTGAAAAATAAATTTATTTTAAAAAATATATAAAATAAAAAACCACTAACATCCTTCTTCGTGTGATTGTGCGTGCAACTTAACACTGTAAACCGTTCGTCTTGGAAAATAAAAATTCATGAAATAAACAAATTCATTAGATTTTTAATGTGAAAAATAAAATAACGCGCATCATTTTTCTGATCAGCTCAAATAATCGAAATGATTTCGCCTCGTGTTGTACATTTAATATTTTACCAAATAAGGATTTAACGACGACGTTGCACGTGAGACTGGATATTTCTACGCCGATTTTTCATTTTTTGTAAATCCTGAGTACGGAAAAGGAGTGATTTTTTTTTTAAGTCAAAAAGGATTCCTAATAAATAATCGAGAAGGAAGAGATCAAAAATCGTTTTTGCCGATGGCGCATCGACCACGGAGATTCGTTGATAAATCGGGGCATGCTGGGAAATCGAGAGACAAAAACTATCGTTTCGATACGAAACTCAGTAACGGTGACGAAAAAAGTTTTGACGAGTCACGTGATACCGCGAAAATGTTATTTTCAAGCGAATGTCATGAGTCACCCACGTGCAAGCCCGAGATCTCGTGGACGATAGACGCCCATATGGAATGCCAGAATTGTAGAGTTTTCGAATGTTCCGTAAACCCTAAATTTGCAGTTGAGACTAAAAGAAACCGTGATAATAAGTGGAATTTTTCAAACGGAAGTGGAAAGATTTTTCGACTTCTTATTCGACCGAGGATGATGACTGTACTTTTTGTCCTGTGCTTAATTCTACAAACGAGATCAACGAGCGCATCTGTCACAACCGGTAATTACTGGAATATTTTTCTTTTTTATCGATACCTATAAATACGTATAAGTTTATGTGATCGATCTCGTGTACAAAAATATCGCGGGGTCCTCAGCACCAGTAAACACTTTTTGTCGTTGTGGAAGCATTTATGTTATTCGTGATATTTTTGGACGGTCGGTCGATGCACACACATAATTAATTGTGTGAAAAGTGATGATGACATTTGAGAGCCTGAAATATAAACGATTGGAATACGAATGTTTTATTTTTTTTTCGTTTTGTAGCTTTATCAAACTGCGAAATACCAATGGACCAATAATTTATTGAATTTCAAATTTTTTCTTCTGATGAATGATATTCCGTCAAGTATCGGTTTTTTCTCCTGGTAATTTTTTTGATTCCTGGGCATAAAATAAAACTGAGAGTTGCCTTAATTGATTGGTTTTAAAATATTCGGTTCGTCTTTTAATATTTTTCGTTGTGGATGAGGATTTTGAACGTTGTGCACACTTTTGGCACGTGCATCCTCTTCGCGATCAATCTGCCATTCTACAGATTTCAATCAGGAATAAGCAATATAGGATTTTCACTGTCCAAAATGCGGTATCGGTGCCTATAAACAAATTTCATACGCATTTTGTACTCTCGATATATCGTAACCGGGAGGAATCTCAATAGAGAACGCACGAGAAAGAGAGAGGCGAGAGGAAGTGAGCTGGTTATATCCTCTCGAAATGGCAGTTTCAGGCTTTATATATTGACCGTTGGATATTTTACAGCCAATTTCCGTCCTCGTACCGGTTACATTTAGTGTCGGTCAATCGACATTTACGAATGCGAGTTTCCAAAGTTTATCGCGATCGCCTCGGCCGAAACGCTGCGTACGGGGATGAAAACTCTTCCTTTGCCTATATATCAATGCACGCGTTCGACGCACTCGACATGTCTACAGGATCATTCACAGAAGAGATCACTTGACAGTGAACCTCTTTAACGTTATGTTAAAAATCACGTTTTTTTTTCAATCTCTACGTATTTTCGAAGCAAATTTCTATCGTGCACATAAAACTATTCGAATCTCAATGACAACAATATTTACAACATATCGTACTCAAAATATTAAATCAATTGCCGCATCATGTGATCGAAATTTTTGTCATCCCAAAACAATTTATTGGTAAGTTTGATTTTTCAATATCGGCGATTAAATTCATTTGTTTTAATTATTGAACATTTTATTCAATGTAAAGATATCGTATTCAAAACAAAAAAGAGAAAAGTCAGTTTTGAAAGATTCGGCTTCGTATAATATGTAGTAGCTATAGTTAAACAATAATTGTAATGTCGCCGCATAAGACGCAAAATCGAATGATTCGATGCATTCTTATTTATTCTGGATCGTCCTCTATATTTATGCGTATATATCGCATATATAGTATCTTTATACTTGTCCTATGCATTCGATGCATTGGTACAGAACGTAACCTGCGTTGCATTCATAATATATACATATATATTAATGCACACGGGCAAATGGACGCGACGATTTAACGGCCACGCTGGTTCTCTCGGATCAGCTGGTAATCTCGGGTTTAATTTCGGTCACATTAAATCAAGAGAAGAGAAACACGAGGGAGAATTAGAGGTGAAGGAGAGAGAAGGAGGCGAAGCTAAAGAGCGAGAGAGAAAGAGAGAGACGAATCCGCGGCAGAGTTCGTTAAAGGTCCGCGGATTTACATACGGAACGGTATAGATCGTTGACACCGATTTCCCAACGTATTATATGGTTTAGAGTACATATTACCTTCGAGTTTCTCACCCCAACATTCGCCGAGCCTTCCTCGTTTTGTTATCGGACTTTAATGAATATTTCAACAGATTTAACTCTCATGCTATCAATGAACTCTTTTCCTCGTTCCCACTTTCGATCGATATTAAAAGCTCCTAATTCTTTCGCTAAATTTTAGTATTTCACGAGTGGAAAAAAAAGGAGAAAATTATTGTCCGAATGAGAATAGACGTGGTTCCCACGTGCTTTCAACGAGTATGTGCGAATTTTATGGTCGCAGAGGGAACGCCCATTCGTAGTAATTGCAACTGAGAGCATTTTGTGATCTGTCATCGTAGTTTTTTAAAATTCATATTTCTGGCTTTTTTTTATACACTCATTTGGTACATTTGATTGTATATGTTCGGAGATCAATTAACTATTCTGTTGGTTAAGTCCGAAGAAAAAAAAGATACAATTTCATTGCTAAAAAATTATGACACGATTTGTGTATCGTTTATAAACTCATGTAAAAATGAACCGATTTTTAAATCACAAAGAGTCATAGAAATGAAAAATCACAAAGCCATTGACAAGACAAAAATTGTATTTTAGTACAATTACATTAGCGCAATTGCATTAGATTTTCGATTAGTCTGTACGTTTTCACGTGAGGGCAAAGTTAACGTCAAAAAAGACATCCAAAGAGCTTATTATCGTGTATAGAATTGCGACGAGTGTTGGCTTTTTCCCTTTTACTGCCAAAACTTGTTAATTCAATAATGAATTTTCGGTTGAATAAGTTTGAATGAGCAGAATGATTTGATGTCAAGCCCACATGACATAGTATTGACTGTCCATCGTTCATCGTACTAATTTTTCCTCAACGTTTGTGGACGAGAGGAAATAATGAATTAATTGATTTATCAAATCGAATGGACGTAATGATAAAGTGACATTTCGTGCGATACTAGAGATGGAAAGCTTAGAAGATTGAAGTCAGTACGGCGTGGATTTCTCTTGTTAAAACTGAAGGCAATATTTGTACTGTCGTTGCTACATAGAAAGCTCTTGATTTGTGCTAAAATTATCTCTCCTTGTACAAGAAGCAACCAGAAATGAGAGATAGTCTAAGAAAGAGAGAGAGAGAGAGAGGAAAAATAGAGCGAGAGCGAGAGGCCGAGAGAGAAAACGAGAGTAAAAGGAGTTGGAGAGATGAGATAAACTGAAACGTCGAGAGCTCGACTCCTTCAGTAGTCACGTGCTTAACGCACTACATAATTCATGCGGATATAAGAGGAAAGTATATGGCCAAAGCTCTGAGAATTTCACCGGAGAATTCCCTTCGTCTCTCTCCCTCGCTTTCTCTCTTTCTCTCTTGACTTCTTGGATCTACGAATTCCGAACGCGACACGCATAAGAATTTTTGTTACTTTGATATTTTTACTCATGCATATAATAAAAAAATATGTACAAAGTACAACATCTAATCTGATTTCAAATTGCAATATCGTTCATATTTTTTTATCAATTCCTCTAAATTCCCTCTTCCTCTAAATTAATGAATAACTAAGTATTTGTTTATTTGTTAATGAAGATTTCTCATTATATTAATTATCATATAAATTAGGTAATCATATTTGTAGGCGTAACACGGATAGTAAACTAAACTTCTCAACTTTTCAGTAACTGAATAAATAATAATATAGTTACGCAGCTGTAAAGAATAAGGATCATAATAAAACGACTAGAATTTCAAATAGATATTCTTTGGTTGAACCGAATAAAACGCAACGCCCAATATCGTTTCTCTGCGGAGTGCTAAAAACTTTTGTCGCGGCTGGAAACATTAATAATTGGTATTCAGAACACCGGTTAAATTTCGCAATGTGGTACCTTTTATTAATATCACTCTCCGGGGTAAAGTTTCGTACAATTGCCACTTTTGAATCATCGCTATCGAGTCGTTGTGAATATTGTACAAATAATCCCTAGTGAATATAAAAAAAAAAGCAAGGGAAAGGATTTGAGAGCAGAAAAATGTGTAATCTTGACTTCGTAAAAAAAAACCCACGAGGCTATTATACAATCAAAGGAACATACTGTTCGAATTGTAGATTAGAATAAATCGTACGTGCTTCGAAAAGAAATTTTTGTTTTTAAGACACTGTAATGTCGTATAACTCCAAAGTGAAATTCTTATCTCCACTGAATGATTTATTCAACAACATAAATCGATATTGATAATTATGATTTTTTTAAACGTATTTACAGAATGAAATTTATTCGTAGATTTAAAAAATGTTATTTGTTATCATATTAATCGTAAAAAAAAAATGCCAAGGAGTTTATGTGAAATATGTTTGCATAAAAGGAAGTCTGGAATATACGAACACGCGTTCATATAAATTTATACACGATATATGTGTGTATTTATATATGAGTATATATTAAGAATAAATTAGAGACTATGGTGTTTTCCGCTATAGGATTAAGGATATAAACGATCCCCTCTCTCCGCCTCTCACCCTCCCTTTCTATTGAACTCTCGGGGCTCTATCATCTCATTCACAGCGAGGTTCACCGATATGGCGAACCTGTTATCTAATTTTCGATGAATTATCAAAGGAGTTTGATAACACACGGGGGAGGAGGCTGAGAGTAGGGAGCTCACAAGCGAACAACCTGGTCGCGAGTCTCCTTCGGGATCTCCCTCTTAACGCCCGCCCGCGCGACCCCTTCGGCATTTTCGATACACGTACGGTGCGAATTTCAACCGACCGATAAATCTAAAACCGGCTTGCTTTTTCTTCTGCGATAAATTTTCACAAAGCAATATAAGGCTTTATCAAAATGAAAATCTTTGAAAATATTTACCGAAGCTAAACCTCACTCATTCTTTGTGTATATCAATATGTTGGAAAATATGTTGTTCGGAGTGTTTATACATTATTATTTATCTCCACACGAAATATTATGGAACTTCTATTTTTTTCATTAGTTTCATTTCGTATGTAATTCGCCCGTACACCTATTTTAACGTGGGTTTTTAAAATGTCTCTTTTGAAGTGAAAACAAAATTGAAAAAAATGATGGAAATTTTTTTAAACATATTCATAACGTATATCTCACAAATACGCACTCAATCGTCGAATAAAAAACTATCGTTAATGTGAAGCAAGAAAATGAAAAACATACATATATTTTATCAAATTTAAACAGACGTAAAATTGTGTTTAACACAAAATGCAGGAGCATGGAAAATGGAGGGTGCAGTTTTGCACCAGTGTGTAGCCGAAGGGTTGAAACAATTTTTTCATTTTTGCTATTGTATCGGTTTTTGTTTCAAAGCCAATATATAAATTGGTTATTTTATTTTGAAATACTTGTAAAAATGTATATATAAATAAAATGTATCTATGTATTCGTTCATTTTGATATTTATACTTTCCTGTGTATATATATATTTTACGTGTCTATGGTATTATCAGCCCAATTGTCTCGATTTGGCGAACACCCCCTTCCCGTTTCTCTTCGCGATGGCAAATTATCGCGCATAGCCCAAGGGCTACCATCTGTTTCGATACCGTAGAATTTTGCCCTCTACCCAATCAGTTATACGTAAATATATAGATATATGTATAAATATATATATTTAGGCAGCCAGGAGCGCAAGTTATACCGGCAGGATAAAGGGAGAAAATGTCCTTTAATCTAATATCTATGTACGTGTCCCGGAGGGCATTCGTGAACTACCCCCTGGCGAACGCCTCGACGCTTTCTCCCTTTCTTTCACCTTCCAAATCTTTCGAAAGAAAACAAGAATAAAAAATACGACTTTCTCGTTTCACGTTTTCCACCTAAATAGCCCAGAAAACTTTCACCTCTTATTATATGTTCATTCGATTCCTAAAATTATCTTAATAATCGTATGTCTCCGTTGGGATCGATGAGAATCGAATGAACGAAGATTCAGTTCCAGATCTCGCTTATCCTCAACCATTAATTCACTGATATTTTATCAAAAAAAAAAAAAAAAGTAATGAACTTTGGCAAAATCGATAATGTTTCAGTTGAGATAAAAGTTTGACTTTTATTGCACGATTTGTTACGATTCTTCACAATCAGGTTCTTACTGTACGTGCTAATGAGCCCTGAATATTGGTCGCGTAGCTTCTTTAGGAGACAATTATTTCATACATTCATATATAATAGAGAACTTTGATTTAACGATTTGCATACTACAGAAGGCTCCATTGATATACATCGACAATAAAAATTACAACAAAACGAGAAAAAACCCAATTAGAAAACTTTATAATCAGGTTTGAATAAAAAATTCGATTGTCTTTAATTAACATTTTTTATTCTCTAAAATATTTATCTAAATAATTGAATAATATAAACTCACGTCTTAGATACAAAAATCTTAACATCCTTTGTTATCAAATATACAATAATAGATATTAAAAATGTTCATTTTATCTTGGTTTTATTGCGGAAAGCTGGGTTTAATTTTGGATGTGAAAGTACACCCTCTCAAGTATTTATTCGATGGTGAATTTGGCGACGTTTTATGGTGGCAAGCGAGTGGCAAGCAATACTTAAGAGAATCGAAAAAGGGTACATTGTGATGCACGCAAGATTACGAGATAAATCTTGAGATAAATTATTCCATTAAGCGTAATTCACCCTCATCCTCTTGAATCCCTGTGTACGCATCACGTATATATACACACGCATCTATATATCGTGAAGTCTCTCAGCTGTGACAAAACCATCGTAATTTCGCAACTGTGAGGCCGCATCAGGTCCTGCGGTGTTCTCGGTTATTGGCTACGGATGGCATTATGATGGGGAAAAACGAGGCGTAACGCCCGACACCGGAGGAAAACGAGAATGGGCGGCAGTTCCATCTGTCGTCGGTTTCTCTTCTATTATATATAGCTACCAAAAAATATATATATATATCTATATACATTATACATAAATATATGTATGTGTCCGTACATATATTTCTCATTTTAGGAATGTCCAGTGTCATCGGTATCGCCACATAATGCTTATATATACTGATTCTATAAAATATGTATATGGGAATAAAATTTCATTAACAAAACTCCCCGATTCGAATTCACCAAATACTTTGTATCATACATTCACATCGATTTTTCGTTAACATTTTTCGCGCAATATAATAAACAAATTTCTCGGATATTCAGCAGGGAAATTTGATAGAATATTGTTTCGGGAGATCCCAGATTGTATTTTTATCGACGAGATATTTGGGTTTGATTTTTTTTAAAATCAAAACCACGAACTTTTTTCTACAGTAAGAACTAGTGAGATAAAAATACAATGGTCTGTAAAGTTGATAAATATTTTTTTCTCTATTCAAATCCTTTTTACTAAGAAAATGATCAATTTTCATAACCAACTATTGCCGTTGGTGAACAGAGGTCAGACAATCATTCGTATTTCAGAGCTTAGGGGATGAAAATAAAAATCTTTGATGAAATGACGAAAAATGGCCATGCAGCTTCTTTTGTGTTTCCTTAAATGTCAATTGTTTGTCCAGTGTTTCGGAAAACTCGTTATGTATGTATATCATTGTATTTTTTCAAAGTGCACACCGGTGCTCATCGGTCACGGTTTAAACGCCCGTTCATCCCCTGACGGAATGAACGACGTGACAAAAACCACCCCTACCCAGTCATCAACACGTATATATATGTACCTATGCAATTAGATGGATACGTTTGTATATAAATATACCGGTCACGTGTCCCGGAATAAACATACATTTTCAAACGAAACCGCCCTTTCCACCCCTATTTGTAGATACATATATATATATTTATGTGTTAAGGATGGACAGTGACAGTCGCAGTTTTCTCTCCGGTTGTTCAGCGGACAATTTATGTCACACGATTTTCCACACGTACGTTTAAACTGAAAAAAAACCTCTACGAAGAGTCGAAAGTTGACTCAAACCATGAAATGGAAATTGAAAAAAAAAGCGAAATAAAAATCGTTGATTCATTGCAAATGGTGTTTCGTGGCGTTGTAAACGACGATGAATTTGAACGTTTCATTTTCGTTGATCGATAAGACCGACGATTTCGCAAATTCTTCTTCGAATAACTCCTGTTAGCTCTGAATTTTGATTGATTTTAATTGAAAAAAGAACACACGTATGCAACGTAAACAGCGTTCGCCCCCTTATCGTCCGAGATTGGGAAGAAAAAGAGAAATTCTATTTGAAGAAAAAGTAGAAAAATTATTCTTTCAGGCGTTTTCTTAATTTTTCATCCCCCTTTTGCTCTCCCACCACAGCGATTTATTTCAAAGAAAAGTATATAAACTTCTTTTTTTTTTAGTAACTCTTGTCAATGTGCCGAAAAAGAGTGAATCGCGTATTCGATGGTAGATCGTTCGGCTGGGGTCGCCAAGGGGAAACTTGAGGCGGAAGAAAACTGGGAACATTTGGGGCGCATTGAGTTGGTCCTCTGTGTGAGGTTACCCAAGGGAACTGCCGCTTCATGCATTTTATATTTCATCCGACTTTGATTCTTCGACTCTTTGGTGTATATATAGTTGTACCTTTTTTTTCTTGCGTTCCAATCCTTATCTTCTTTTACCCTTAGTCCCACGGGAGTAATCCTTAATCTTTAATCGGAAATTATCTTTCAGCATCTACCGTCTCGCCATTGAGTCTGAAGTATACGTATATATATCATCTCTTAACGTTCGAAGAATTTTATCGTGTATTCCAGCTTCACTTTTTCTCCTCTATATTGCTTTCATTCGTCTTTTTTCTCGATCTCGGAGTATAAAGCACTCTTTTACCCCATGGAGCACCACCTCACACTTTTCCCACTTGTGTTTATATACATTCACGTACGTGTCTCCAATACGTATGTATATGTATATCAATGCGTATATAAATATATTGATATCGAGATCCTATGACTCGACCCCCCTCAATATCTTCCCAACCATATTACGATCGTAACAATTCTAAGTTTCACAATCCCATGAGATTTTCACATAATCTCTCTGTGCCTCTGTGTTATACAGAACAAAAAGTGAACTATAAAAACCACAAAAACGCTTCGACGGTGCACCCCCATGACCGTCGATTGAGATAAATTTTTAACCTGCTTTTGTTTAAATAAAATCTATTCGGATGTCTCATAAATGATCCTTGAAACTATCATTTCGAGTGCTATTTTAATTGTTAATTAAGAATCAGCAATTTGATGCACATTCATATATTTTTTATTTAATTGTTATTTATGCTTTTTGTATTCAATTTTAGTTTAATGATTTACTTAATAATAACCAAGTATTTTTATAGTCTTTGTGGAAAGCCAAACTTGAAAATATTTCATGAATTTAATTAGTGTATTTGAAAAGTATGTTCGATTTAATTTTACACAAAATGTACACCAACTTATACGCTTAATTTAAGTTTAGAGACCATTTAATATTCTGCATTCCTGTAACTGTATTTTCTTTTT
The DNA here is from genome assembly GCA_013761285.1 of Campoletis sonorensis. Lineage (NCBI taxonomy): Eukaryota > Metazoa > Arthropoda > Insecta > Hymenoptera > Ichneumonidae > Campoletis > Campoletis sonorensis. The sequence goes on from JACEOJ010000124.1 coordinate 2,105,865, forward strand.
CCACCAATTTTCCTCTTTTATACTATTGTACAATTCCGTATATCAGATTCCATTGACTCTGTCTCGCATCGAATCTCACCCCCGATTTTCTCCACCCCTCGAGCAGAGAATACGTGATAAATTTCTTTTCTCAATTTTCACCCGACATTCTTTCTCTCTCTTTCTCTATCCTTTGGCTGCAATTCTTTTATTTCCCAAGGAGAAATGCTACGAATGTAAACCCAGCAACGCATATTACGCACCCCCATTCAATCCCCTTAGCAGTTATTTTTCCCGTGAAGAAACATATACGAGCAGAAAGATCAGAGATGTGAATGCAGCCGAGATGACTTTTCTCTCTCTTTTCCTCCATTTTCTTCCCCTCAAGATAATCTTCTAAACGTTCACTTTGAGATTTTCATCCACTTGTTCAACCCTCATACACATGTCCATTTCATACATATGTATAAAATATTATCACCCAAATGGGACAATGGGATCCTGTCTTTTTTCCATTACAGGCATAAATTTTAATTTTTTTCATACTGCTGTCAAAAGTACGTCGAAGTTAACGTTCAAATTTTTATTTTCTTTTAAACGAAATACGGAAAATACGACAAATTTAGAAAACATTTGTCAACTAATATAGTTTCTTGGGAGTATCTTTTAGTCTAAAAAATGGCATTGTACTCATTTTTAAGTTATCAAAATAAGAATCATAGATGACCAAACTATATTGCTCGTCGATGAAATTCGACGAAATCAGCTCATTCGTTTGTTGGTATACAAGAAGAAAAAAAAAAATTATTCTTCAAATATCAAAGAGAGTGGAAATGACACGTTGTTTAGTTTGGCCCTACGTGCCCTCCTCGTGTCAAAAAATAAATAGAATGACATATTAAATCTAAGTTACATTCAGGTCGAGTGCTCTCTCAGTTTTCCTTAAAGAATTGTCTCGTGAAGGTGAGTGTCTGCAATAAAGTTTACCCTCATGCACAGCTGTCTTCACTCTACGTTTACTCTGGTTAATTGCGAGCGTCTAATGAGAAATTTATGAAAATTAATTAGCTCAACACTCATTGGTTAATTAACGAGATCCATTTGGTGAAGTTTCGTGTCTGTTCGTCACCTTTAAATAATTTTTCATGAACGTGTTGTCAAAATTCATGAACGTTTTAGAAAAATCGATTCGCTCTGTAGGAGTGATTTTTAATCGCTATTCGTTGGGCAAATGTTTTGTGCAACTTTAATTTTCTCCCTTTCCTTCAATTCTTGTTTTCAAATCATGTAAATCATGAATTTGAATCATGATTTAAATATGGTCGAACAGCCAAATGCGATTAGTGAAAAATCTTTGTCGCTTTTTTTCAGACTGTCTCATATTCTCTTTTCTCGTAATCCCTTACGAGCATTTTACCGACAGTTTGTTCGGATGCCAGAAATCCACTTATCTCACTTCTTCGAGCGAAATGAATGAAAAAAACAGTAGATCAGATCTTAGGCAATTTATATACATGTATAGATATGGATGTTTCTCTATTGATGGTGAAACACTCCATTTTTTTGCTGACTTGTTCAGATTCTCCTAAGCCACGTTGTTTTTTTCCTGGTTTAAGCATCTTTTCTTTTATTCCACAAACTTTTACGAATGGTCAGAAAAGTAGATGCGACGCTATCTCACAATTCGCGAAGCCCATCGAATAACCCCCTAAAAAAAGTTTTCCTACATGATGTAGTCTTTGGTATATTTTACCCTCTTCCCGATGTCATACCAACGTTTTTTTTTTCTTTTTTTTTTCAAATACAGCGTAACTTTCATGAGGGTTGTTTTACGAATCTCGAACATAAACAAAATATTCGATTTCACATAAAGTTTTGAGAAACATTGCACACGATTCGGATCATCTTTGAATGAAAAAAAAAAAATCCTCACATTTTTCAGAGTAATAACTTTGTATGGTTTATTTATATTTGTTGTAACGCAGAAGTAAAAATTCATTTTGGGAATAGAGTTTTTGTAGGAAAATTGAACAATTGTGTGTTATGGATAAAAGTTCCCAAGATATTCTTTTTGGAATAATTGTTCCTTTTTTTAAATGTAAGATTAATTTCGAAAACGTGTTTACTTCTTTCATTAGTTCTTGACTACTATACATATGATAATTACCAAAAAAAGTATGCGATGAAAAAATGAAGCGATAAAGAAAACAAAATGAATTTGTGTATATTTTTTTGCCCCTTGTTCTCACTGGTGTGTGAGATGGTGAGAAAAATAAAAATAAATAAGTGTATAGAAAATAAGGGACCAGCAGAAGACTCTTGTGAAATCCTCCTCGCGATCTTTTCTCAGAGCTTACAAAGTTTGCACAATACTCGAGTTATAACGTCTCTGCTCTTTTATTTCTGTCTATTTCTTTTTTTATCCTCGATCTTTTCGAGTCCTTCGCACTCTCTTTTTCTCTTTCTTTTTGCACGCCTTTCCTTCGATTTTACTTATCCTCTGAAGATTCACCAAGTTTTGCAATCCCTATTCTCGCACCCGGAGTTGTTACACTACGATCACGTGCGTGAGAGAAATAAACACTTCCTCTTTTGTTCTCCTTTTCTCTCCCTTGCATTTTCTTGACTCTGGAAAAGCCTTTTCTAGAATCCCTCAATATTTTTTCATCATAACTGTGGTGAATATTTTTTTTTCTTTTTGCACAACGCCATCGGTGAACGATTCGTCGAAGAGATTCGAACGATCTACAGAGTCTTATTCAATCTTTTGTGGCTAAAAACGAAGGTTCCTCCGACTGCTTTAAAACTGAATATACTACAAATAAGCCACGAAAAAAATAGTATTGTTTTACTGTTCCAGCCTGGTGCAAGCATAATTTTAAAGAAATCGTTTTACATTTCAGACCATATCGTTTGATTTGACTATTTTTCTGTTTCCTGACCAGTACATCAGACTTTTCTTACACCGTGAATCCACCCCTTCTGCATCTCGATTTTTGGCATTCCACCCTCGATTCTGTGAATACGAGAAACGTGTCCGGATCTGAGCTTTACCGGTACACACCACAAAATATTGATATTCCTGATGTTCCGAGCCAGATTTTCCTGCGAAACATACTCCTAACAGTGTGCACTGTGCATACTACGGATGGGAGAGGAAAAATCCTCGCCATGTTTGCTCAAAAAATATTTTCGTAGCATACAAAATGAAATTACTATTTCTATTCCATTTTACAGTTCGGAAAAAGTGGAATACTCAAATTATTGTGAATAAATTTAATCTTATAGATACTTTTCTTATATTTTGAGAATTCCTCCAGTTTGTAGCTTCGAAAAGGAGAAGTTTTACAACCATTGAAAAGTTCGATATTGGTGTTTTTTATTTAAATTCAGTCTTAAGGTTTTTTCTTCCATTTTTTATGGTCCTGTGTATACCCTCGCGGATTTTTATGAGCTTATCCCATCACTTTAATCCCACTTTTCCCTCACTTCACTGTTCTGATTCCTGTGGGACCCCGTCAAAATGTTGACCACAGTCACTATTTCCTATTGCACTACTGTATTGCATTTGCGCGAGGGCCAATGGAAACTGAGCAAAACTCGGCGGACAAAAATAGCTATTTTTTAACTGACTGTCAGTTGATTAACACCATCAGAAACTCTGGAAAACTGCCTACCGCTGAGCGATTGATACTCGAGCCGGTGCATGGCTGAGCGGTCACCCAACCAAGAACTGGCCCCACCCGGGACTACTTGTTACTGTTGGTAATTCGAGGATTAATCAATTACAGACAAAAATGTTTCAAATTAATATTATGGGGAATTGTTTTTTTTTTTTTGAAGGAAGTTCTTATAAATTAACGAAGATTTGTATTTACATTGACAATTTATGTCTGGTTGATCCTGTGGCTAACAAGGCGAAAAAAATGTGTATTAATTATGAACGGCCGTGGGGGTAAGAAAGAGAGGTGGGGGAAGGGGGGGACTCGCGCGCCTTGCGGTTATATTAAATTCTTATGGAAATTTTCTGGCCACGTTGGGGTCGTGAGCTTTCGTACGTAACCGGGTAAAGGGGGCGATGAAACGCCAAAGCGGAGGAAGGGGAAAATTGTAGGTACAAGACCCTCGTGACTCGTAAAGTTAGCTATTGTGTTATAAAAATCTAAATAATTTCAGCTTCTTGAGAAGAAGAAGAGGATGAGCGATGCAAAAAAAAAAAAGAAGCGAACTCGCTTCTGTTGTACTTTTCTCGAGTTTGCAGTATAAGGCAGTTTAGGTGAAAAAAAGACAGAGGAAGGAGAATGAAAGAGAGTAAACTGAGAGGTCAGAACCGCTCTATGGAAAAGCAACGTCGAGCTAAAGCCAAGAAAAGCTTTTCTCATTGTCGAATTTTTTCTTCAAGAAAAACTTAAAAAGGTCCAATCAAATATTCTGATAATGTTTACGAAATCAGTACAACCGTGACGACCCATCTTTTCACTTTCATTCCTTTTTCCTTCGTTTTATTCCTTCTTCGTTTTCTCATTCTCGAATAAATTCGAGGTTTTTCTTTCCAATTCAACCGTTAAAATCGTACCATTGGAATTTTCATTGAAAGTTGTAATAATTTTCACCACTTTTCAACAGAAAAAGATGGAAAATTTTGACTAAGAATTTACACACTAATTTCAATAATTCGATTGGACAATAATTAATCATTAGTTTCGGTGAATATTTTCGACACTGCAAGTTATTTGTTGTGATTTAATTTCATTGAAATGCTTTTGTCATAAATTAATAGCTTGCCCTGCTGTATTTTCTTTTCTACCTTTTTTTCAAGGACGAAAGTTCCAACGAGTTTGATTTTAGGTATGAAACGTCCCATATAAATTGTGCAGCCTCGAGGTAGATTGTGTACAGAGTTCTTCTGCCTACTCTTAACCCGTTGGCAACCTTATAACAACCGAAACTAACCTGAACCTGTCGAGCTTTTCCACCCCCTTTTCCTCCATTCCCACTGCATATCTCTCTCCCTCTTTTGCAATTCTTGTTTTCGTTTTCTCCTCTTCAATCCTTCGCACGTGTCCCATTCGTTTCTTCTTCTGCGGGAGTTAACGGCCAACTTTCCATCTGTCCGTTGCCTGAGTTAACAATTCGGTTACAAAGTTCGAATGACGTATATATTGTGCTCTTTTCTGCTTATCGTTGTACCCTCTCTTTCTCTTGCTTTTCTCGACCTACCCAGTCTGTCTTTTGCTGGAGAGCGCACTACATTACTTTTTCTTTCTGTTTTTCTCTTTTCTCCAATCCTCGCACTGTTTCGTACAGATTTTTCGTCTCACACGAGAGAAGATAAGAAATAAAACACCAAAACAGTTACAACGTTTTTTTCATATCGACTAAGAAAGCGTGCACATTCGAAACACCAAACACCAGTTTCCCTCGGTTTCTTGCCTTCGCTCCTCTTTCTATTTCGTTCGTTGTAAAAAATAAAGAACAAAAACCGCCAATGTCTACTTATTGTCACAACGTTTTTCCCTCTCGACAAAGTTCTTCACTGTTCGTATGAAACGAATCTAATAATCTTCTAACTCGACTTTGCCTCGCTTTCGGGTCTTCCTTTCCCTCGGGATAAGAAATAAAAATCCAGAGCACACTTTCGGCTTCTGGATTCTTTATTTCATTTTCAAAGTCGTGCACGAAAAACACATATTGACGTATATTTACCGTTATTTACGACGGTGTTGTTTTTTTTTTGTGAATAAATATGTTTTCATAATCAAGTATAACGAGCCACTGAATTATTCGAAAAAGTATCCCAGAAATTCTAGAAATGAAGGGAGGAAAGATTCTAGAATCGACTATAGGCAAAAATAAAGTTCGAGATTTTGTACGAGAGAAAAAAAAGGAAGCACTGGAATAATGCCTACTCTGCCAATTATTCACAATTATTATCCCATCGTTTAATTGAGGCATCGTTCGTTTTCGAAAGTTTGACAATATTTCTGGCTCGCACGAGCCCAAACGAGATTGATTGCTAAAACTCTTTCGTAAGAGTTTTGACAACAGATCGATCATGCATTGGAAACAAAAAATTTTGTACGATCCACGTGATGTATCGTTGATAAAGGAAATAATAGATTAGTTGATAAAAAGTTCGGTCCTCGAGGTTTTTGTCCATCGTGATCGTGCAGAAAGATTGTTGTTTTATTGCAAACGAACAAACAAACAAAAAAGGGATGTAGGAAGAAGGAAAAGGATGTGAAGCGAATGAATGAACTGGTGCTGAGGAGCTGAGGAGAGAATATGTGATTCACATATGGTGCAGACAATTTTCCACCCCAGTGCATTTCATTTATATACAAGAACATATAAATTTAGGAATATATATATGTGTATATATATAGAGGAATTGTGCTTATTAGCAAAAATTCTCTTTTCATTATAATCCCTCGTGTTTTCTGGCTCATACCCTGAAGGCAGCTTGCGCGCCCCTTGTCTTAGGGGTTGTCAGATACGACCGCTCCCACTCCCCAACTCTCTATCTCTTTTTCGCTCCTTTTATTCGCTTTTTTTGTCTCTACAAAAGTTATGGGCCACAGCAAAGGGATGAGGAGGGGTAGAAAACTCGCTTTCTCTGCTTTGAAACGAGCGAGACATACCGAAATGAGTCTCTGGTTCTTGCTATGGGGCTTTGCCGCTCCGTGTCAAGACGAGGGGCTCTTGATCCGCTCGTTCTATCGGGATTCGAAAAACTCGCGCAAAGGGTCCCACTCTCTAAAACGACGAGTCCAACCCCAATAATCGCAATGGAACAAATGTACGACATTAAAAGCATAAGCCATGCAACTTTCATGTGGAAATAAATAATATCTTCTAATTTAAAAAATAAAAAAAGAATTTTCATGGAAGATTTGACTCGTGTTACGAGAATTATTTGAATCAACAGTGCAGATCTCTTACTCTCAATTTATTCTATTATTATTCCGATAGAACGAATGGAATTGTCGAATTTTCCATTCCTTCATTTATAGAATTTAGTTTATTATAATGATTATACATTATAAAATTGGATTCATGATCCAAAAATGGACTTCGTAGTACATTTATTTGACAAAAATCGTAAAAAATTTGTCAACGAGTCAACAGTTGATGAAATTCCACAATTCTTTTCATCGTAAATTTACGAGCGCACGATCAGTTCGATTTTTTATTTAATTGTTTTTTTCTAAATATTGCGGTTTAAACGATTGCACAGCAAAACGAGGTAAAGAGAAATATGACGTCGATTTCCAGACAGCACAATTTTCCTCAGTGAATCTCACTCTCGTTTTCTTAATTGGAATTACAAATATAAAGGGTTTCGCTGAGTCGTCACGGTCTCGCGAGGGTGTAAATATATAACTGCGAATTAAGTGATGAGATAGGGGTGTTTTGTAGGTAGCTATGTATGTATATGTATATATAATCAGAAACAATTTATTCGTTGTCTGCGGTGGTTGAAGACGAAGAGCTCTCGCATTTCGACTTTTACATCAATTTTCATGCTTCAGTCACTTTCCGTCTCGGTTTAGAGAAATAAAATTATGTACACCGAGAACGATTATAGCGAAAACAAATTAATGCCACTTTTAAGTTCAACTTTCTGCCCAATCAAACAAAAAATGAATTACATCCTTGATTGAATCAACTTTGTATGAAAATAAAAAATTATAAGCTAGGAGATGAATAAAAACAAAAATTATGACAATTGAAAAAAGCGAATGAAAAAATGATTGAATCTATTCGGAAAATAGAAATCGTTGCTTCAAAAATGTATGATCAAGAGATTCTTTTCCTTTTTTTAGAGTTGATATTTTTCTCTGTACTGGGAAAAACAAAGAGCACGTGAACCAGCCCTTCGGACGATACACTACCCTGTGCATCTAAAATATGGCAACAGAGACATTTTTTTTTTATCTCTCACTGAAATCGTCCACAAAATAGTCCTACACCCCCTCACGCATAAAGAACAATAATGATATTTTATTTACCTTACCGCGTATATTTTATATTCGAGATAGACCCGGAAAAACATTTTTTTTTTTCTTATATTTATTGTGGTAGTTTCTTATTTTCCGCATAAAAATAACATCAATTTCACGATGTTTACCCCAACATATTATTATAAATGCTTCGATCATATCTCACAGTCCACGTGGATCAACGAAACCTAATAACGGTGTACCGTTCCCGAGGGGTTACACATTTTATAACAAAAATATCCGACAATAAGAATCATTAGAAGAAAGAAAAATACGAGAATTATCGTAGGAACTAAAAATGAATGTCAAAAATATGATTCTACAAATGACACCTGAATTGCTCAAAAATCACCTGATCGTATTTCCCAAATTTAAACCTCTTTATGATTCAGGAAATGTGAAATTCAAATCTATTTGATTAGATCCATTCCGGAACTACGGAAATACTTCTCGAAACTGCTAAAATTTCAAGCTAACGAATGATGATAAATTGAATCTAATAGAATACTTAGAATTATAAATGTAATGAGAACAAATTTGACCAAAAATGTAGGCCAATTTGATTATAAAAAACGATCGCGGCAAATCGTAAATGAATATATAAACGATCAATCGAATTACGAGCTTTGGGTTAATGAAATATTTTCATGAAATACCTCAGGAGCATCCTGTTCTCACCATCTTGCATTCGGGTAAAGATTTTACGAAAGTTTAACACTGAACTTTTTAACCTCGTCTGCTTTTGCATCATTCCTTTACCTTTCACGTAAGTACATAAATTTTTTTATGAGTATATATATATTTACGAATGTATATATCTATATATCTATATATTTATGTATTAAAGAGATCCGGAGACTTTTCTCCATTTCTCTTTACAATCCCGCAGCTAGCCGAAGTCCGGAAATCTCGACCCAACGCCACTAACTTATAAATATGATAATACGAGAACGAGCCGAAAGCAGCAGTCACGAAATAGTCCCTCTCGTCTCATATATATACATATACATATATATTATATATACGTGGAGAGGGTTGAAGGTACAGAGGACATTCAAGAGGGAGTTTGAACTCGCGAAGTCTTTCTTTCGTTTCCCTCGTTCTTGTAGTTTGCCTTGCACTACATTTTCCTTTCTTCCTTCTCTCCTTTCTCGTGATTCGTATTTACTTCGTGTCTATAGTTATACTAATAGGTATGGGTTGATTCATATCTCAAATTTGTCATTTTCAATCCGAGTTCAAATTACATTTTGTTCGATCAAAAAGTATCAGAAATAATTTTTTCGACTGTTTTTGTTTTGACGGTTCATATGTCTTAATACATTTTCAAGATTTTTCTATATTATTTTTGAAACTGTCAATAATGTTTTTGAAATAAAGATTCAAATAAATTAAATAAAGGGTGACGGATGATCGAATAAAAATATCTTTGAAACATTCAACTCTATTTACTTTTCTGGGTTGATATGTATGTCCTGAAGAAATATTAAACATGATATTTTTGAATCACCTTCTTGGCTGTGAAAAACCGTATTTATGTTATTTTTAAAAATTATTTTCGGCTCGCTTACTTTTGACAATCATTCGTCTCTACTTTACTCCACATCAGCACATTATAGTAGCTCAAGTTTTTCGTCCTATTCCATCTTCATGCAAATGCATGGACCCCATCTCTCCCTTTATACCTGACGTAAGATATTTCTTGTTCTGCTCCTGGTGCTTTTCTCATCCCACAGCGTCTGCAATTCACACCTCTCTCTACCTCTCTTTGTCTCTATTTCTGTCTCGTGATATTCGAAGTCTGGAGATACGAATTAAAGTCGTCAAAGACTCTCTCATGCCTGCCATCTCAACGTTTTTCTCTTTGCCCTTCTCTTCCCCACGTTCCTCCACCTTCGAAGAATTCCTCACTCGGCATTTCCACAAGAAAAATTCCAAATATCCGAACGTCAATTACGACTGATTATCACCCCTGACTGCAGAAAAAAAACACAACACACACACACACACATTCATTCGATGACGATTTTTTCGCAGCCTTACATTTTAACATTCCATGCATTTTGCATGTAGGACGCAGATGCTATAATTTTTAGCAGATACGGTTCAATATACACTTCCATTTGATTCCTTTATTCCATCCTAGATATTCGCTTTCGCTCATCAATTCATCTGCTTTTTTTTTTACGAATTCCGTCGCTAGATATTAATAGTAACATGAAAAATTATCATTTTAAAATCTTTTTCGTCAACCTCCGCGACTGAATATGCATGACAACCATTAAATTATTGATGGAAAAAAAGAAACCTCCTGATCCGATTGACTGACAGGTCGAACTTGATTTTGGATAAATGGGGACAATTATCCTAAAAAAGAAATTAATGTAAACGATTGAGGAATATGAAAAAATGTTTGACGCATGTTTTCATGCGTCATCTTTTTCATAAGGATCCTGCAGGTAAAACGAGGAGTGTTGTCTGCACTAGAGTAAAAAATTTCTGTAATAGTCGAGCAAGTTGACGAGAAGAGATTCCCTGGTTGCGATATATCCCTTTGAATACAACGGCAGTGAACATATCAGGCAACAGCGATGACGCTGAAACGTAAGCACGTATACCAACACCAACCACATCGCGTCGGCAAGCCAACCATTAGAATAATTAGTTCGGTCATTTAGAACTCTATGCCATGGTATATTAGTAATGGATACGTGGATACACGATCAATGTACATAGTCATAAGTTATATATACGTACAGAAATTGATGTATGGTGCATTTTATGTAAAATTTCTTTTTAATTAAATGAATTCTCGAATTTGTTCATTTTCGAACAATTTAATTTTGAAAATGTTATTTACATTTCTAATATCCGAAAGTATTAATAAATTGTGATGATTGAAAAGCAAAAGTACTCATGAATTCTTCGTGAAAGTGGTCAAAGTTGCATGCATTAAAATCAATACAACAGAAAATGCTTGGAACTGTCATTTTTCGTAGTTTATGATATTTCTTTTTATTCACGAAGCAAAATGATAATAAATTGAATGAAAAAGAGTCCTCCATAATTGTACACGTTGTTCGAATACGTGTATTTTTTAGCCACATGAAACACCATGAAAAAGGAATTTCGGTATGATATTTCATTATCAATTTTTTTATTAAAATGTTCTCGAGATATTCGCAACCAACTTTAATTTGTTTGTGGACGCCTCTATCGTTTGATATGGAACATGCTATATGTCAATTGATAATATGAAATACTAGGCGGTGTGTTGTTCGTTGACACAGGAACAATGCACTTTAACACGCTTGAAAGGTATACGTTGCTTTTAATTATTTCAAGTAGTATGTTCGTGGATGGTAAAAACACACCTTTTGAAACAAGAGCCTACCTAGCAGGCATATTTTTCTACGTGGCATACTTGTGTGACGAGTGCTGAAAAATTACTCCAACAATAGTAATATCTCTACACTCCATTGAAATTTTTCACGTGTTATTACTTTTCAAATGATAGACGTATTCAATCTGCTCTTGGATTCCAATTTCTCGTGAGTCATAGTCGTTCGTGATTAACAATCAATTTCCGAACTACTAATTAGTTTCTCATTAATAAATTTGTAGTGTGTTAATAACTATCATAACTTTTAATCAATAGAAATTAAGTCATAGCTTAGTTACTTTAGGTTCAATGTTCCATGATGGGTCCCAATGGCCCGTAATTCTTTTTCTTTACATTATCGTATGTACTGTATTCTTTAGAAATATTTCTCGCAAAAATGTGAAATTCGATTAGTATGAGATCGACAAAGGATCGTTAGGAATTACATCATTTTTCGGAGAAATTAATGTGGGCTTTATAATAAGTTGATTCTGAAAAAAAAATGATGTAAAAAATCATCATTCCTAGAGATGAATATGATCGCAAGATAGCTTTGTAGCGATTTAATGAAATTTTATGAAATGTACTTTGTAGTTGGATACCGAGGCCAAAAATAGTTGGAAAAGAAAGCAGGCCACCCTTTCATATTAACGCATGAAGCATGACGTAATTGGTCTTGTCGGCGCAGTGCGAATTCACGCAGCTTAAACCTTTCCTTTGCTGTACAATTCAATTTCATTAGCTCGGCTTATAGATACCCGGAGGATAACTTCGACATTATAGAGCTTTCGTTCGCTCTTCTCGTCATTTTTATCCTTCGCTCTTCGTACTTTCATTCGTCCCAAAAGCGTAGGAGTGTACCAGCGATTCATGGTAATATTCTCCGAGTTCCACTCTCTCCTCCAACCCCCCCAACCACTGCCTCTTTTTCCACCTCTTTCTGCACCTCTTCAACCCTTACAATTCAGCACTCTATTTATTCAGTCGCGTAATTCACAACCGGAAGGTGCTCACCGACCGGAAACGTATACACCAATCTCCAACCCCGTAGCCATTGTTGTTCGAGGATATTCTCCGCAAAATTCTCTGTTCTCTTTCTCCGTAACGGTTTTATGAATCCCCCCCTCTCCCCTCACCCTATTTCTCTATCTCTAGATACAGCAACCAATCAAACCACTAGCCATAACCTCGACGTATATCATCGATTTTGGATAATGAAAAAATATGCACCACAACAACAACAAAAATTAATAAAACATAATATTCAAAATAAAAACGTTCCAACGAAATTCGGGGAAATTTTAATTAAACGAATAAAAATATAGTCCCTTTTTTCATTCGAACGAGTTGTTTGTTATGTAATTCATCAAACGAACCTATGATTCGTGAAGCTTGCAAACGGATTGAAATTGTCGATTAAATCAGGTAATTAGAAGAACGAAGGTTTTCGTTGCACACAGTAGATTTCCTCGAATTCAAAGCAGAACAAAATCTGCACTTCTTTACCTATGGATATATATGGATGCCTTGGAGTCTATTGATCCGTAATTTTATAAAAGAATTGAATTATTAATACCCTAGTGGAATTTTTCATTATTAAAAATCAATGAATCTACTATACCCCAGGTGATTTATTATTAATCCGTTAATTAGTCACTTCCATCGAATTAATTTGCAACCAATATCAATCAAATTACCACAAAACTTGAAACCTAATCATATATTCCGCCAAAACGATGTTCATACGAGTAAAAATCTATTCTATATTCGTCAAGGATCCTTCCGATTGACCATTGATCAATGTTATTTCCCTATCGTACTTGGACAACTGACGGTGGAAGTAACTGGAAATGCCATGTGATACTTCGTGGTGTTGATTGGACCAAAAAAAAACTTTCACGAAGGGAGGGACAAAAAGTAAATAGTGAAAAGGTGTGTTGTAAAAAAAGTCCAAAAAATACGAAAGCGCTGAAATTTTTCAATGAAGAAGGATCGTGTATCGAATACGCGATATATTTTGTCCGCAGCTTTCGCTTCGCACTATGAAAATGGAACGAGCGTTCTACTGTTTCGATTTGCAAGAATTACAATATCCCAGTTTTCTATGTCTGTGTAGAAGTACATGTGAAAATGATACCAATGAAACGACGATTCGAAAATATACGACATTTATTGATTTAGTTTGGAATACTCCAGAATTATTTGTTTCGCAGTTAAAATTATAAACCCGTTCGTATCGTCGTGATATCTTTGTATATAATTATATTCATAAATAAATTGAAGCTGATTCATACTTTTACTGTGTATTTATTATTGGTTCCCTTGTAAATAAAAAAGTTTATTATTTGTTATTTTCCCACGTTGGATAACCGTTCAATTATTTCAAATGGTTATTTTGTTTGAATTTTGAAGTATTCATTCAATCGTTGCATGCATCGATATTTTCGTTGATTTAGTTGTCGTTTGGCCAATAAATTGGATAAAGAAAACTTTAGTGGCGACAATTCAAATAATTAAATTGACAAATGATTGGTATTTTATTAGGTATGCGATATTTCCAAAAATATTGTTTCCCCCCCAATTCTTAATTCAATTTAATATGAAATACTCCTTCGATTGGTTATTATTTTCAGGAAATTTACTATCGACCCCGTAATAGAATGAATTAACAGATGTCAAACAATGTATTTTTGTCGTGAAGAAGTTACGTAAATAATTGAAAGAGGTCAGATAAACTAAATCGAACGTATAGATCTTTCGATATGCAATAAATGCAGAAATAATGTAAAGTGACACATATTTACGTGGATTCGTGTAAAAGCAGTTTTATTCGATACACGCGCGGAGTCGAGAGTCAAGTCTTAAATCAGAAGCTTCGCGAAGCTCGAGAATCCTCTCGTGTTTCTCTTATTTTATTGGTACAATATCGCTCGCAATAGCTAACTGCGTCGTGGCTTTTGTGTCTTTTTTTTTTATTCCCGATCTTTTCTCCCTTGCGCTTCCGAGAGCTTTTCTGGTCCCCTTCTTTTGGTGTCGACCCCAAACCTCTGTGTAACATTCGCGGAACGGTTAAGCTCACGGAATGTCCAGCTATTTCAGTCCAAGAGTCCTTGGGTGCGGGCACATACAGCTGTGCGACACTTTACTACGTGTATATTCACTCTCCTCTTTCTCTTCTTCTTCATCTCATTCTTTGTCTGTTCCCTCGACTCTGTTTACTTGTTCTTTCTTTCTTTTACTTGTTCCCTCCATTTCGTTTTTCCACGGTTCCGCGCGCCGCGTGTTTCGTGGATTTCTTTTTTTCTCCCTCTTTGCCTTTTTCTTTCCCTTCGTCCCTATATTTTCTATTTTTTTCTTTATCCTTTTTTTTTTGCCAACACACGCGGTGCAACTTGAACCTTACAACCCACAGCAGCTGAGCTCACCAAGCAACGAAGGGGCGAAATCCTCTCCGTATAAACTTTCCTGCACAGTGTTTTTGTTTTTTTGGTCTTTCTTTATTTTTCGTATTGCACCTCTTTTGTCCATCTTGCCACCCACACACAGACACACCTTTTTTGCAGACACAACGTTCTTGCTCGATCTCGATGTAATAAGCTCGTTGAAACCATCGGACCGACGATTTTTTACTAACATTTTTATAGACTCGTTTAATTGGGGTGAGCTTTTTTTTTCAAGATGTACGCACGATATTCGCTAGCTGCCACTGTGGCTATAAATCAGATGGACAACTAATGGTCGAAAAAAAAAATTTAGGTCGGTTTTTTCGGACTCCCGGATTAATTTTACGCATCGAAGGATACAATAACAAATAAAAAAAAACTAACCTTTTGGTCAATGACTATAATTCTGGGGGCGTAGAATTTTTTTTCTTTCACAACGACAATATAAACTACCCGGTGAAAACTTAAATTTGGCTCTACGCCAGTTAAAATACGAGCTTGTGACGAGTGGGCAGTGACGTTTTGACCATTATATAGATCAATGGCTGGATGTACCATTTTGCCTTCGTCGTCCGCTTGGAAATAATAAAACTCATCGTAAGTAACGACTACGCCGTTGTAATTAAAACAATAAATGAAGCAAATATTGAGAACGAGCGAAAGAATGGTTAAATTTTGTTTTCATGAAAAACCTCAGTTTCCTTTTCAACATAAAAATATTTTTATAATAATTCGCAACGTATAATAGAATGCAGTAATAATTTTGAAGAATCACAAAATCAAGGGTTTCCAAGATTATTATTTTTATGTACTCTGGCTCCTCAAAATTTTTTTGTATTTCTTGGTTTATTGTTCCTGTGAGGAAAACTGTGGAAAACCCGTTCAGTACAGCCAGCTAAATTTTTACTGATTTTTGGTTCGTTAACACGGTCAGGAATTGATGAAAACTGCTTCGTGCTAAGCAATCGACGAGGAAGCAGGTTCGTGACTAAGCGGTCTCTCGACCAAGTTATCAGAATGAATATTACACAAATAATTCGATTGGAAATAACTCGATCGAAAATTTAATACCGAATCACAAATCTCTTATCGTTTCTAATCGAACGATAATAATGTTGAAATCTAAACGAGCCGATAGACAGAGACCAAAACACAAACACAACATTTCTTCTGTATCGCTAAAATTGTCCGAGTATGAAAACGAATTTCTATCGTGTCTCTATCGCGCCCTTTTGCCCATAAACAAAGCCTTTCGTTTAGTATACACACGTGCATGCACCAAATGCACAACAATGCTGTGACCTGCTGGCTAAATAGCCCATCAAATTAATTCGTGTAAAGGAAAGAGAGAGAGACCAAGAGAGCGAGAGAGAGAGCGAGAGAGAGAGAGAGAGGGCATAGGAGAAAGAAGGAAAGAGAGAGAGAAGGGAATATGTCACTTCAATGAATAGAGGAAACTCACTAAAACCCAACCGAGAAATAGACTGTTACCATGGATATGACGCTAAAATGTATTTCAGTTATTTGACCATTAAGCACATACTATATTCTCATCACTTCAACTTGACCTAAACTATTTGGTAATGTATATTCCATTAATCATACTTTCACTGTTGACCTGATGGCTTCTGAATGTTTACTGAAAATCTGAGTGGTTGGAAAGATATTTTATTCAATGTAAAGAAGAAAAAAAATCATTTTCAGCGAGAGTGTAACCAGGCAAATAATCCAGCACAATTATATTAATGCCCGGAATTTAATAAAAAATGTAATGTCCCAATTTTTCAATATGACGACTGATACGATAATTGAAGTATCATTATCACTAATTAATGGATTGTAAATCTGAGAAAATAAAATATAGGGGAAATTTAAATAAAAAAAATTCACTTATTCACAATAGTGTACACAAATAACGAATGATATTAAATGGAACTAAAACCTCTCAAAGCAATTGTTTTAACTATACATTATTCATCATATTATGGTCAAACATATTTTGAATTATATTTGACAAAACCCGTCTTATAGTCTGTATATTTCTGTAATTTCTCTTGACGAATTGGATCCATATGGATATGATTCTAACGAGTACACCGCTCATTTGAGCCACTCGCTCGTTAGAATAGCCCGATCTCATTTACATTCCGAACGTTGGCTGAATGCTTCAAAATTCACATTGTGTCGACTTCATTGTAGGATGAAAATACCCGAACAAAATGGTATGCGTTGTGCTTGATTAAACGAAATTTTATCATCGAAATTTTAGCATTTATGTGGCTTCTGAAGCATGACCTACTTTGTTACCTCTGAATTTTTCATCAACGAATAAAATTAAAGGGCTAATTCTAAGCTTCATAATTCTGTCAATAATCTTTTCATTCGCGCGTCAATCAATGCTGCTAATGAAATTTTCAACAATTGAAACATAATATGATATTTCAATGATTGAAATAACACTAAATCTCACGTATGGTCATACTTCCAAAACTCTCAAAATTATTGATTTCGTATCCAGTTGATTAAATATCTTCACACAGGATGTTTTAATTTTCAAGCCAGTTCGTCGTTCTACTTCAAGTTAAATTTCATTATCCACCATTATGCGTCAATAATTAATTTAAGCTCCATATATTAAGAAAAGTAAAGTGGCACCCAGTGAATTTTTTGATTTTTTTTCATCTAGTCCATTTTAACCCAATTCCCTTTTTAGCAGCGAAGTAACGTATATAGCTCGATTTTGGTACAGCCACCTTCGCGTTTTAGCCGCTCGCGGACAATTTAAATTGTCACACCTATGTACAGACGAATGGTTCTTTCAATATATATGCATACTTGTATGTATATATGTTTAAAGGTGTTCGAACATCCCCCACACGACATCGATTGAATCGAACGATTCAGACCACTGCACCACACACAGGCCGCGCGTGGTACAGAGATTTTATTACCTTTTCACCGCGTCCGTTCGAGCCACACAGACCGATCCCTGCATCACACCCTCCCCCTTTACCCTCCTTGTATCCTTTCGATATACCTTCATGGGCTTTGGTGTTGGCGCAGTTAAACTTTCCCTCCATTCACACGCTACATATGAGCGAGATATTTCTGCCCAAAATGCCCTCTCTAAATGTCGCCGATACGATGACCAAGCCCAGACTATATGCATCAGAATATCCGGTCGAAAGACGATTCAAACGACGAAATTCCGTGCAGTTGACTACCCGAATACAGGATTTTCCGGAGGACGTGTATTATGTACTTTTAAAAATTTTTTTTTGGGTTTTCAATCACGAAACGATAATTTTTTATATTCTCTACAATTTTTACAGGGACCACATATAATTTGTTTTTTTTTTTCTTTAATCCTAATGATTTTCTCTAATCCTAATGATTGATGGCTGAGATGTCGTGAAAAAAACATTAATAATTGGGTGCATCTCTCACAGGCTGTTTTTTCTAGTTATATTTCCGAAAAAAAAATTATGTTTGAGTAACAAAGATTTTTCTCGATTCTGATACTGCAATGCAATGCTTCTAATTGCTCGTTATTATTGGGACGGTGTGAATTTTAAGTATAAGATTATCAAATACTATATCCTGCAGGAGCAGAACGAAATTGACATTTTACGGGTGTATGTATGCTCGTATATTTTCAAGTTATGTCGTTTTATTGCATCTTTCACGATCGTAAAACCTTTCGGAAGCATATATAGATGCAAATACACACATACGTTGAACGAGTTCGACGAACGATTCCAAGCATGTCATGCGTCTTTGAATAAGGGTAAAAAAACTTGAGTTTCGTCGTCGTAAATTGATTTTTACAAAACTCAAAAGTCACCCTCGTGAGGGCTGAACAAGCGTAGTCATTACTTTTAATAAATGGGTAAGACTATTACATTTAACCTCGACTTGAAAATTCAACCCCACCGCGAAGAGAAGCATTTTCGAACGTGAAGAATTTAACAATTTTTTTCACGAACGAAACGAGGAACAGGAATGAAACTAAAGCAAACAAAAAAAACGAGTCTTAACTGCAGTGGAATCGTGGAAAAACTAATTAGCTGTGAGAACAATCAGTCACTTCACTCTGATACTTCCATCGAATAAAATTAAATTTTAACTGCAATCAAAATTTGATCTACTTTTTCTAAAAGTTATTTACCGAATAACATTTCTGTGAATTTAAAAGCAGACGTGGCTGGTGTGTACAATTAAAAATCCAATATCTCCAGATTCTGATGAAATTTTCGTTCAATTTATCAGTCAGTTCTTCCCATTTTGATATTAAAAGCTGATTTTTTCATCGGAATTTGTAAATTTAAAAGAACATCTAGTCCATAGATAGGTATTGTCAATCGATCAAAAAAAAATATAACGTAACAGAGTGCGTGCACTTTCTATCGTCAGTGGCAGGTAACGGGGTAAAAGGCACAAGAGTGCATAGTGAATATCAGAGACATTGGATCAAGCAAGGTGATAGAGTGAACAAATTCGAGAGTGCTCTTCTAAAAAAAACTACCATACACAGAAAGGTATTTGATCGAGTGTGAAAAGAGGGTTGAAAAAAATGAATAATTTTTTTTTTTTCACTCATCAATCACTATTCTTGGCGAGAGAAAAAAAATTCTTGCAGATTGCAAGAAAAAAACATGCATGTCCAAAATATTTCTCTGCTCGAATGACCACGTGATCGAGCTTGATCTACTGTCAATTTTTGCTATGCATATTTGACGATCTGTATTTTGTGCACATGGCTTTGCACTGAGGCCCCAATATGCCAAAAAAAAAAATCGTTTAGAGGGAATAAACGGGACGAAAAGGTTTTAACCCTCTCTGGGGGGCTGGACGCGATCGATTGCGTTATCTTCTCACTAGGATGCACCTACGCGTCGCTTTATACCCCGATTCGGTTAGTGCGGACAAAATAGTTAGTTATAGGAACAAAGTGGCCAGCGAGTTATATGCTAGACATGTACATAATATATTATCACATGCATGATATTCCAGGACATTGAAGGTTGCAACGTTCACCAAGAATTTATACGTTTAACCAAGAATGCATAGAATTATGATTTTTTATATCATGTCGAAGTCTGCGTCGTTGAAATGCAGCGAATATTGTTTTGTTCCCGGAACACGTCAAAATTTTTATACAGAGTTTTGTACAATAATTGAACATTCTTTTTTTCAAATAAATCAAATCTACAACAAAAAATTGAATTCATGTCGAAAATCAAATGAATGAACAAAATATTTTTCGTTGCGTTCCAACAGAGCAAACTTCGATGAAAAAATTCATACGGTCGAATGATTGTATAATAAATACCGTGAATCTGAAGATTTCGAGTGAAATCCAAATAACGATGAAATCATAGTTTACAATTAAGGAAATAATTACTTAAAGTATTTATAAAAACTTTTCAAAGTACGTTACCATGCCGGATTATTGTGATGTCGTAGATGTACTCGCCATGTGTAACGTTGAAAACCGTCAAATTGTATCTGTAACAAAAATGTTAATTGTTAAGACAACTAAAAATTGAAAGAAAAAATACAATTTTTGTCTCATTCCAAGGATGTAGACTTTCATTTCAACGTGGATTTATTGGAAAATAAATCAGTTCGCATTTTGTTAAAATCGTAGGATACAAATATTTTGCAAATCAAGGTTTGAGGATTGCGGAAGTTGAATGAGTAGGCTGGATTTACATCCTCATCTCTATATCAATTTCTCGACTCTCTCGTTCCAATATGTGATGCATATACATGTGATATATACTCCACGATATCACCATCGATATGCGGTAATTATTAATTGTCACCACCGTTCGCTAATGAAAGTCCTCCTCTGCTGATCCGACCATTCGTGCCATTTGCCGCCGTTCCTGCTTGCACTGAGAGCCAAGCTATATGTTTAACCAGTTCTGAATCGAAGCCACAGTGCAAATGTTTGTAAGCTGTGCCAAATATTCAGAATTGGCGTATTACATGGTATTTATATACAGGATACAAATGGACTATTGTTACGTCATTATTATCATATCATCGTCGAGATAACAGTATGAATCGTTGACCTTGATGCCGAACATTCCAAATCATTTATCCTCAAACACATAATTTAATTGTCAATTTGACAGTAATGTTCTATTCGTTTCTAAACAACCATTTTTTTTGGGCAAAATCAAGCAATTTGAAAGATCGTAAATAAAATCATATTTAGCTGTTTGAAAAAGTGACCTTGCAAATAAAATATCATAGTGTTATTTGAAAAATGAGTTTCGCGTTATTCGATCACCTTCAAGACTGCAACCGACATTTCCATATCAGTGGACACAGAGGACAAACAGTAAGCACTAAAATATTCTAGATTCCTACAGCGTTACGTCCATGTATACCGTGACTACAAACTGGAGGTTTGGGTGTCATAGCAATGCAGGAGTAGACGCGTGCTTGTGCTTCCCAATTACGAGCTTACGCGCATTTTGTCCTATATCGTTGGTACGAAGACTCACCAATGTTACCGAGACCACGCGTGGCCTTCTAACGTCGCATCCAGTACTTCTAACCACCCCAAATTCGTTATTATGCATGTGTTACAAGAGAATGTTTATGTAAACGAGCATCTAGAGACATCTGACCGCCTTACACGAGGACAGGTTTTCCCTATGTGTTTAATTTTGTTGTGTGCTTCTAATTAATATTATTTATTTATTAATAAGAAGGAATGTAATGTTATTAATCAATATTATTAATTATTATGATCAATTATTATTCCTTATTATTTTTTTTCTGTATTACTTGTATTAATTTTCTTACCTTTATTATTAATTATTAATTGTGTATTGGCGGTTCGGTGGGCGGGCTGCGCTCGCTGCGATCCGCGTGTTTTCGCTGTTCCCACCAGTGGCTCTCCCCGTCGTCGCCTCGCGCGACTGTCTGGAATGAGGGCCTGGCTGCAACTGCGGCCCTGCCAGGCCCTCATTCCAGACAGTCGCGCGAGGCGACGACGGGGAGAGCCACTGGTGGGGACAGCGAAAACACGCGGATCGCAGCGAGCGCGCGGGCCCGGGAGTGGGGGGAGAACCGATGGAACTCATTCTCCCCACATCGCGCTCTCCCCGCTCACCTGCGAGCCGTTTCTCCTACCTCTTGTTATCACCGCGATACCACGCGCTTACCTCTACACCGTAGTCACACGCTTTGTTTTGATTTGGCTTTACACCAAAGTCGCCTATTTATTATTATTGAATTCCTCGAATTGAGTAATCGAGGGCGATGGCATTGTAGCTCATCAATGCCAATAATCGAAAACGAAGCCAGCCCCGACCGTTGACGCTCGTTTACGTATTCTCGATCGTATTTCTTTTGTTTTTATTCAGTGCTTCTCGTGTTGCACCTTTCTCGCGTGAGCTTTTACACTACAAAAACGATCGAGGAATTCTTTTCACGCGTCAATTATCATCCAACGCGGTACACCGACCAATTCTTTTCCTTTATTTTCCCGTTCGTCTTCTCTCTTCCCCGCCCCACAATCTCTTTCTGCCATAAACATATATTCATACAGAAGGAGAGAGTTTGTTTAGGGTCGAAGAATACACTAGCCATTTATTTCGTAAATATAGTTAAGATTTGTTTTATGAAATGGGTATCAATGTTTATAACAGTAATAACGATCATTATGGATTATTCGAAACCCTCGTTAATTCACAAAATAATTGTATTAACCGTAGCTTTGAGCATCATTTCGAAAAATGAATTTGAAATAATCTATTCTACGAATCAATTTAACAAGTGGACAATAATTAAATTTTGTTAGTCACTATAACGATTTATAAGTCGTAATTTGTAATGAAGTCATTTGTAAATTGGTAGAATCGAGTGGAGTTTACTAGTGCTTGATTATTAGCTTAATGACACACCGTGCACGAAATTTAGTATTCACTGCATACTCTCGGTACCCGATATATTATTGAATAACATCATTAATTGCATTACGAAGAATTATCGCTTGAAACACGTATGTGCGGTTGTTTTCTAAAGCAAAAACAATTGCACTGTTTGTTGTTACAGAAATTGATGCTAATTTCGGCCAATACTTCCGTGTCTTATGTTTGAGGATTTTATATTCAAAATGATTACTAAATACTGAAAATAATTGACTCACTCCAAATATATAATACGTGTTTTATTTTATTTATAAAAATTGAACAAGACCCAAGATTTTTCAAGTTTCATTTTTATGCACATTAAATCGATTGATTGTAACGATATAAAGTGACGCCTTGATTTTATAAATTAATGATTAAAATGACGTTAATTGCACCCTCGCGATTGTCAAATTTTCCCATATATGCTGCGTGAGCGAATGAGATGTACAGAAAGAGAAATTAGGATGAGGATCAGCTGGAAGGTGGTAGAAGCAAATGAGAGCCTAAATGGGAAGTTACTGTTGGATACGTAAAGGGGTAAAGAGCGAGAGAATGGGCCGGTCATTATCCAGACAATACCGCATTAATGGATAGAATCGAATTTAACGGGCTACGAAGCTGAGATTCTCTGGCATGTTGGAGATTTCTTGTAATGTTGTAAAATACATGTATATATATCTCCATATTAACACAAATATATACGCCATTCAGTAAGTCTGGCACGATAGCTTTAGATTGTAACAATATTCAACAAAATGCTATGCATAAAGAATAAGTTAAAAAACGCCATTTTTTTCACGTCAAATTAACGTCAGTTCGCCCCTTAATTATTACTTAACATTCCATCGAGAATAAAAAGCTGTAAACCAAAAAGATTCGATTTTTCTGCACACTTCCATAATCCATACAACCTTTCAAAGCTCTTTTTTTGTTAACACTGCATCAAATTGGTCATCGATTGATTGATCGATACTTAGATGATAGCGAATAGAGGAGAACATTATTTATGGACTAAAAATCGTGAGAATTCAACATCTTTTAAATCTTTTGAACATCGTAAGCGAGTTTTGAAACCAGCTGTATAATTGTATAATGTTTGTGTATAGATATACTCTCGTGTACGTATAAGTTGTTCGTACCTTCAATGTTTATATGTATGTATGCATAATACATATATATACGTGTGTGGGTATGTGTGTGATGTACACCACGTGGAGAAGCCAGATACCGGGACGAATTTGATTGCTTTACGGGTTACCCGTGATTAGGCAATCTCCCTTCAGCTCGTTCGACCCTGTGGGCTACTATAGCAAGCAGCACCATCACCAATATCCATCCACGAGGCGAGATCCCTTCGCGAGAAAGGGGTTACTCTCTATAGGATCGAATACACTACGTCCGCCTGTCTATATGTTTCTGTAATATGCTTTCCACAGTATTATAACCATTCTATGTGAAATAATTTATATAGATATACGTGTGGTGTATAGTGAGGTATAAATAATAGTGAAGAATCGAAATAATTCCTAAACGGATTTTTGTTCTATCGTGTACGGAGGTTCTATGGAGGATCTCATAACTCTTAATATGATCCGGATGAAGATAAAAATTTGCGCGATTTTTTGATGTTGTCAGATATTTTGATAAAAGAATAAATGAATTAGTTGAGTTAATCACGTACAGAGGATTTAGCTCGATTGGAGTCCGTGCAATCGGGTTTTTAACTCTCTACAGCCTGCTTGGGCAAAAGCCGAGAGTTATGCGTTTGATCGCAATCAACTTTTCACGGATTTTTCATGCTTACTGTTCGTGAAAACAACGAAAAAAGACTGTTTCGAATTTGGAACATACTTTTCACTGCAGATTAACTCTGCTCTCAGCCATAAAATATCAATGTAACAAAAAAACATCTCTATTATGAGAAAATAACAATCGATCATAAAACTATAATTTCAAATAGTTGCTGACCCTCGTCCCTCTGACAGTCAGTCAGATTTTTTTTGATACTTTTCTAAATACAGTGGCAGAATGCCATGAAGTAGAATTTGTCGATTGGAGATATTCAGTTGTACAGGATTAACTTAGAGCTAAGAGAAGTGTTCTCATCATGTGCCATTTATGGCTTGTTGGTATCGTGAGTGACAGTAATGGAGGTTCCATCGTGTCAAGAACTCGTGTGATTCATTAACAACAAAGTAAGGGAAAGAGAGTGCGGGAGAGAGGGTGAAGATCCATGAAAGGCTCGATTAATTAACAAGAGAGGAGAGAATGATGAGGGTTCAAAGAAGCGTAGAGACGTAAGCCCTTGGGACGAAAATTTTGGGTTCTTGTGGCACGTGGAATAGTAAGATACCGACAAGTGTAAACGATCATTTCAGATGGTTTTGGTTCATGTCACGCTTGACTAAAACAGGGGAAGGGCTAAACACATGGAAAGATAAAATTTAAGGGTTGTGAGAGTACGAGATTTGGCCTGTAGAAAACTTCCATAACAATACACGAACTTATTCGAGAAAGCCTTGACAATACGTCCTCGTTACAGCAGATAACAACATTGGCCCTTTTCACTCTCGCTCTCCCTCTCTTTCTCTCTCGCTCACTCTCCGTCGTTCAATCTTTTTCTTCTCTTTTTCTCTCCCTCTCCATTTCCCTCTTACCTTCCTGCCGTAAATCTCGTTAATCCCATGCCGAGTTTCGTACAGCAACGTTTCTCCTTCACTTGCAATCCCTATCCCCTTTTCTAGTCTCTATCCACAGCCTAACTCATATCCTTTGCACCCTTAAGGCCTCCCAGCCTTGTCATCCAACGAGGTTGTTGTCGCAAGGGTGCGGGTAAAGGGCTTTTATAAATCATCCTTTTATATCGTACAGTGATGGCTTGTTTTATCCAGCTTGCAGGACTACCTTGAGGCGCGGTACGTACACACGCAGACTAATCTTCTTTGGAAGCATTTCGAAAAAAATGACTAAACCACGGATGGGGCACAAATTAATGTCGTGGTTTATTCGACACCGTCATTTCCAATAACCATAAAGGATATAAACGCCTGGACAATAATAATTCCTCTCGTACGATGTAATAACAGTGTTTCTTTTGTTTCCGAGTTTGAAAGGAAGTAACAGTAGAAACAATGATCTCCAGAAAAATTTAAAATCGAGAAATAGGTACCATTTTTATTCTATTTCACATTCAATTTGATTCTTTAGTTGAGACATTTTTAGAATCTCATTGTAAATTTATTGTGAAATTTTTCAATGCCCATATTATTATTTTATTGTCCTTTAAATTCATGCGCATCGACGACATCAAAGAGAAATGATATTGTGAATGAAGTTCGGAGTGAAAATGGAAGAGACAAGGGGCACGTTGCCTATGACAAAATTCATACAAACCGTTGGTTAATGGTCACTCGTCTACCAGAGTCCTTTTGTCAAGTAGGAATGCAAACAGAATCGACCACGAGGACCTGCAGTTCACTACATGTGCAGCGATCTTCACTGTACATGTATGAAAGACTCAAATTCATAATAATTTCAGGTAAAGCTGTTAAGGTCCAGGGACTTTGGGTTCAAAAAGCTTCTGGTGGCCTCTTAGCCTTCACCGAAATGCTTTTGAATCTTTATGTCTTTTACTGCCTTCGAAGTAAATGTTTCACAGGAGTTTATTTATCGTTGAACTTTTTAAAAGCACCGTGTCCGGTGAAAAAGCAAAGGCTCAGAAATAATCAAGAATGTAATTCTCGAGGAGTCTTTGAAGGATAAAAATGTTTAGCCTAGGAGAAACCAGCTCGTTCTAAAATCTGCTTCAGCCCTGTAAGATATAACTATCATGTGGATATACATACGGAGCATACTGTATATAAGGACGACATATCTTTATAGTACGTGGGACATATGTATACGTAGATATCTCGTGTAAATATAGGCCATATAATATATGGGTGGGGAGAGGATGAGGATGACGTTACCCCTTGGGAGAGGAGGCCGCAATGCATACTGAGTAGCCATTCCCCTTTCCCTATTCGTGGTCACCAAACGTACACACAGACAGGCTTATAAATATAATAGTCCATATTTATATGTGCAATATTTGTACATATATGTATCCAATAATATAGAAGAGACGAGAAACAAAAAACGAATCTGTCATTACACGCTATCCGAAAAAAAGGATCTAGAAAACTAATTTACATGTTTATTGACTTGCATCAAAGAAATCAAATCGGAATGATCTAATTAATGGTGAATAAATTATCTTTTGACTCGTTTGTTTACAAATTTATATCCACACTTTTATTTTTATTGTTATTTCAACGTTTTTAGCCGTTTCTTTCTGACCATGTTGTGTAGAGTAGAGTTTTGCGTGCAAACTCACGCACGAAGATCGGGGGGATGGGATGGGGCCAAAGACCGGAAGCCAACACAGGCACAATCTTCGACCGCTCGCTTCCAATTTGCATGATATTATAGCTGCACCGGGTTTCGGAGAGATGAGAATACCCGGATGGAGGATCAGAATAAAATAACGAGAGAGTGAGAGGAAGAGGAAGACAAAAAACGAACAACCAGGAAGAAGTCCCCGCCTCGTACAGAGGTAGGAAAATATGAGGGTGAATTAGCTCGGCGACGTTAATAACGAGATTATTAACCGGAAATCACGGTATCGTCGATTATCTTGAATTGGAGGGCATAATGACTAAAGTTTTCTTATTCACTCGATGGGAAAAACAATTTTCCTTATTCTCATATTTCTGGCTGCAATAGATTGCTATTTCATTCTGTATCGTGTAAAATATTTCGAGTGTTCAGCATATAAACTTGTACATAGAAGAGTAAACAATTGGAGCTCGACGTTCATTGTTTACAAGAAAAAAAAAACACGAATGCCATGGAAACAAAAGTTTTCGTCTCTCCAAAGGGTTGAGACTGCTCATCAATAATCAAATGTATCCAGCATTGATTTCCAGCCCCTGAAAAAGCCGTCGACCCCGGGAAGGCTGATAAAATTGTTCCATCACGAGATATCGTCGGTACAGCCCGAGCATAATAATTCGTTCATCTCGGTAGGACCTTAACCTGAGATTCACTATCTCGTTCTTTACATCGTCTTTCTCTTTCCTGTTGCGTTCATCGCGGTGCAACCGGTCCGTCCATCTTTTATTCATTCGGGCGATAATTGAAGGTAAACTCGTGTACTCGATACAACGGTTGCGGTAACAGGCAACTATGTATGGAATAGAATCTACATGCATATACATTAGATTCTAAAATCAAGGTCGTACTCGAGCGAATTTTACCTTTTAATTGGGTTTACTTGCGCCCTTCTGACAATGAGATTTTAGAGATGGGGGAAAAACACGAGCGATGTCTGGGTGTGGAATATCTATGTGCGAAAATGTGAGCTAGTCATTATATATATCGCCTGAGTAAAGCGGAATATACAGCAACAGTGACGAGGCGAAAGCTGCGCAGTAGTGTTGCTGAACGTTTGGTCGGACACTTCGACACACGTACTAGAGTATGTTGCAGTGTATTGCCTCCTCGTTTATTCTCTTCGTTTCTCTCTATCTCTCTTTCCCTTCCTCTCTCTCTTTCTCCAGTGATGCAAGTCCTGTGTGTGCAAGCTTGCGAGCTTGTTTGGAGAGCTTCTTACAAATTAGCCGTGAATATTCATGCATCTGCGGGACGAGGTATAACGAGAAGGACGCGCAGTGAGCTAACCTTTCGCGAGAAAGGATGGACACACATGCACACACACTTTATGTGGATATAGATGATGAAATATAGTTGCGGACGAAAGGGCGTACATTTTGTTATGAAACAGACAAATACCACGATTTAACGCCTCGACTTTGTCAGCTTTCCATATGGACTATGTGACCAGTATGGGCATGGTATAATATGCTCCAAAAGTGAGAAAGCACATCCAAGAGCGATGAGAATACTTCAGTATTCCAACGATATTAGTTTAGTAGCTAGACAGATCCGTTCTGTTTACGCGGTATTTTCGAGGACATTTTACTCGGTAAATAACTTTTATGTAATTTCGAATGGTTAGCACAACTGTAAACTTACATTGTAAGGGATTTTCGATTCCAGCTAAAATAACAAGTGATTTTTTCTCATTCAGAGAATAAAAATTCTTCAATTCATTTTTGTAACTCTCTGTTTTTTTCGTGCGAAGTTTTAATTATTGACTTTTATTAAATGGATATACCATTTAATGCGTGATTGAACTATCAACGTGTTTGTCTCGTTATATCGAGACAGACCGAGGACGAAAGAGCGAATGAAAGGATTTCCGATTGGAAAAGACTCGAACTATTGGAGACGATAACTGTATTTCCGTTACATCTCAGAATAAAGCGGATAGACATTTATTGTCTCCTAGTCGTCTAATTAGCAAAAACACGAGATTTTCTCATTTATACGTCTCTTTCTCTTCCATTATTTTTTTAAAATTCTTTTCCTATCTTTTAGCTCAACGCCACGGTTTGGATCTTTTTTAAATAGTTTTATTTGCACTCATCTCAACGATACCGTTGTTATGCAAACTCTTCCCGTCACTTTTCTCATCGCATCATTGCCTGTTTTTTTTTCCTCCACTCTTTCGAGTCCCAACGCCACTTTGTCGACCTCTTTCTCTCTGTCGTTTAATTAAAAGCATACAGTATAAATGATGAAACGCGGAAATATATTCTACGGCATCAAAATAAAGGACTAGGAACCGGTGTATATTTATCGGAAAATACGTTCCTTTCAAAATATTTTACAATTTATTTATCATCGTCCTATACATTGTAGGCAACTTTACTCATTTTCTTTTCTCAGCATCTTCAAACCCTAATCTTTTTTGCTAGGGTACGAACGATATCCTGAAATGTGGTCCACGAGCTTTTGGGCTTGGTGACTACAAACCGAAACGATATTTTTTTGAAAAAATCTGCAAAACCCTTTGTAAATATTCAGCTGATGAAAATATTCCTTTTGATTTTCTAAATAGTTTAGTAGAAAATAAATTCTTCTATGAAAATAATGACTGTCCATTTATTTGTTTATGAGTGTCCTCAGGGATCACGCAGAACCAAAACACTCGGCATTTGTTGTTGGAATAGTAGTCGAATAATTGAAAAAGTGCAAAAAAAAGAACATTCACTTACACTTTCAATGATATGCAGAACGAAACAACAAACTCTTTTTTAAATTATAACAGTGAATTTTTCAGGAAGACTCGAAATAATTCGAATTGTTTCAATTTTGCCTCATGTGAATACATACCAGATAAGAAATTACCCACAAGGACGACGGGAGTCAAGAGAAAAGTTTCTGTCGCGTACTCTCGTCGAAGCTAAGAGAGAAATACGAGGATTTACGTCAATTTGGAAACAACAAAAAAATTGTCTCCCATCTAGCTTTGCTCATCTTTTTATTTCCATTTTCTCATGTTGTATATATATATATACATATCTATGTGATTCGGCACTCGTTGAATAGCTCTATCCCCTAGTTTTTATGCCTCGAGTGCAGTAATACCAAGCGAGCTTATTATCGTCGTAAAAGTTGTCGTTGACGATATACGAGAACGACAAGTACGCGGAGACTCGAGAATTTTATTATCGCGAAAAATTACACGGAGCGAACGTGCATGCCACGAAAAATGATACGCTAAAATGATGTAACGGATTAAACAGAGGATACCACTGTAAATAATAGAATTCTTCAAACAATAATATACAGCAATAAACATGCAAATTTGAGTTTATTGTAATTTAACGATTCAAAACAAACGATGAACAGTTTTCTAAATTTCTCCATTTTTTCGCCATGAGCTGCTTCGTAGTTAAGGAAAAATGAAATATCAGTAGCAAAGTTTTAGGGTTTTTTTCTTGAAATCTGGATTTTTCTACTGCTTCGCATGAGGGCGCGTTTAAAACCGTTTAATTTCTCAAAATGTTCTAAAAAAGTTGAAAACATTGAAAAAAAAAACGTTGTGGCGAGATTACTACCTTGATTGTGGACCTTGCACGAAACATAATCAAAATGTTATCGATCGTTAGTTAGAGAACTCTCGTCCCTTAAGGATAGTAAACTCATAGCCATTATGAGGTCTATACGACGAAGCGTACTTTCGCTTTCTATTCATCGTTCCTCCACTATCCTTCGTCGACAATGCAACTAACCAGTCTGGGATGCTGCGGTTGAATATACTTTATAATAATCCCTTGTGCAGAGCTCAAAGCTCTTTGTCTTACCCTCTCTCTCTCTTTCTCTCTTTCTCTCTATCTCTTTAGGTCGTCCTTCCTCTCGACATTGGATCTAGGTGGATCACCGAGGTCTATGAATCGAGGAGGAAACTTTGCAATTTTGTAATTTTCAAACTAACCCGTGCATCAACGAGAGGCTCACGTAACGTTGCAGTTTGAATGAAAATGGGAATTAATCCTGGGAGTTCAAGCAAAGTTTCTTCATGTATACATATAAGTTTGATTTAACACATTTGTGCAGACATAAAAAGTAAGCTTACGATGATGAACCATCCAACCGGATCCCAGGAACCGTGAATTAAATCGACGATTTATTTATCTGTATTTTCTCATTTTTTATTGTCTAAAAATGGACATAAGGATTTTTGTATTTATTTTCTATAGAAAACTTCCGTTTAAATATACAAATCGTCCTTTATTTGTTTATTTATAGTGTCCAATATGTTTTATGTTCGTTGAATCCCACCGATCAATTCTCTCCTCGTGTATAAAAGATTACGTACGAAAAAATTATGCCATAAAAGAAGGATAAAAACACGTGGATGCCAATTTTTTACATATATATTTATATACGTGTGTATGATGGTTGAGTGATATGACAGTACCCTTTCATCATATAACTCACGCACACGACAATTGAGCTATCCTCGAGCCTTTGACGCAGTTGCGGTTGAAAAAAAATCATTCGACTAAAAGCTCCGTATACTATATGGCACTTATATTTCTCATCGTTGTCGCCAAAGATTAATAAGAGCTATACCAATCATGGTTGACACCCGAGCAATATTTTAAGAGTTTTTATTACGTCTTTGAATGTTGATTATTAGAAATAAACATCCGTGACATAATAGTTTATGTACAATGTACATATGAAAAAAGTGAGATCTGTTGTAAGGGTTTATTTGTCGATCTTCATTGTTTGAAACTATAAATATAATTATTATTTGGCTAAATGGTGACTTTAAAGAATTTGTTAATTGGACGCGTTTTAATAACTTTCCACGAAACCAAAACTATATTTAGAATATATTTTACTTAACTTTTACGAAGATTATTATTGTGAAAAAAAAAAACAGCAATGAAAATTCGATATCGAATTGAAGGTAAAGCTGCTGGCACGTATTTCTTGTGGCTATGGCAAAAACGATCATCATGATCCAACAAAGTCGTAAATATGGTCGTATACTTGTTGAGCTCTTCCTAGTCTCATGGATTATTTTCATCGAACTGGTGGAGCTCGAGATTGCCGCACGATTTTGTCCCATTTTGAGGTGAACACGAGTAAGCAAGAGAATTGAAACAGAGGTAGGAGGAAAGTGTTATATAATAGGAGACAGCAGAACAACGTGTAAAAGAGAGTAAGAGAGAAAGAGAAAGAGAGAGAGAGAGAGAGAGAGCGAGAAGATAATGTGGAAACCGCATGGGATAGTATTTCGCTCGTTGTCCCATTCAACCCTCATTTTCCGGCGTGAGAGCCCACAAAACCGTTTTTCTACCCTCCCAACCCCCTTTTATTCGTTCCGTCTCTTTCGGGCAACCCTCCTCGTGACGAGCACTCAACACCGTTGTATCGGTGTATATATAAACGTTGCGTGTTCGCGAGAGATCCACACTGTGTTTTGAGGGTGGATGTATCAGTACTGGAGCTGGGGGTAGTTGTCCTCGGATGAGCGAGATTTACGAGCTATGCACCAGAGGGCTCTCTGCTTCCATCATTGTCTTTCCTTCTCTCACCCTATTCCTCTCTCTTTCCTTCACACCCTCTTTTTATCTTTCTCCCTCGTTCTACTCTTCATCTCCTCTCTCTTTGTTTCTCTTTCGCAATACCTTTTTCTCTCTGTTTCACTTTTTATTTTACATTACTCTCTCTCTCTCTCTCTCTCTCTTTCTCTCTCGTCCCTTTTCCCTTCAGTTGTTCGCTATTTTCCATCTTCTCTTACTCTGTCCCATATATTTGTATTTCTATTGTCAACACACAAACCCAAACAAAAGTGTACAACTCGGAATATTGTACCACTCGGGCATCACACCCCTTCTTGTTGTACCATGTCGACCTTCATGTACTCGTATACGATTCCTGTTATATCAGAGAACCCCACAATTGCTGAACCGTAATAATTAATTCCTCTCTGTTATTCGTTTACTACGACTGGACAAATGCTTTTCCGCTCGAACCTATACACAATGAGTATTTTTTTTTTTTTTACCATTAATTAATCACTCTAACGTCAAGTTTCAAACCAATGCTTAATATTCCGTTAGGAATTTTGAGATTTATTGAAAGTTATTCCAGTAATTTCTTACTTCTTTTATTATCTATCATAATTCACGGTTTTTCTGATAAAATTGAAAGCACACACACTATTTGTTTACTTGTTCACGTATAATAATTTCAATTGCCAGAGCCAAAGTAAACTCTAACAAAACTTTACTTCGTTAAGAGAGACACATACGATAATCACTCAGCAGAGAAGAGCTACGTCTAGTTAAGCGCCCTTGATGTTCACCCAAAGGAATTAACGGTCCCTTATAGAATTTCGTCTTCATCCATCTGAGCCCCATAGCCTTCGGTCGGAGCACGTACTCCGCTAATCACGGTCTTTTCTCTCGCATCTTCAGCCTCATGAAGATGAAGTAACCCACGTACGACCAACCGGAAAGTCAATACATGTTTTCTACTATTACATATACGATTTTACGCCGTCGATTTCAAGTTCACAAATGACTAATTGAGTCTCTATTTTTTTTTCTTTTTCAAACTTCTTTCATCTTCCACCATCCTTATCAACGATATATGTTTTACGATAAATGTTGTGTTTCGAATTGACAGAATTCGATGGATAATAAAAATTTCATTAAACCCATCGGTCGATATTGGAGGTAAAATAAATTGGACTACTCCTGGTAATAAATGTCATTCTGTCATATATATTTCGGCATTTAATTGACGCCTGGGTACGTTTATTAGAAAAATCTTATCCTGCAACTTCAGCTTGAACTGTATATATATGTATAACGCGAAATGAAGGAGAGTTTCTCGAATGAGGAGATAGTAAATTTCGCCACCGAGTTAGGGCGGCCGAGCCCACAGACGGATTGCACCGACGAAACCAAAGCAAGACGAAAGAGCAAGAAATAGAGAGAAGGAAAGAGCGAGCAAAAGAGAGAGAGAGAGAGAGTGAGAGAAGGAGAGAAACTGAGGAAAAGGAACAACTCGAATGACCAGTTCCAATCAGCCACTATTGCAGAGCGAATCGATTTTCGTAATGAATTGTGGTCTCGGTAACCGTCCGAACCAATATTGCTTCTTTGGGTTTACAAGTTCGCCTTACCACGACGACGATCGCCCTCCCAATGCCACTGTCCCAAAACTCGAATTTCTACCAAAACCGTAGCTTTACTTGGTTCGACACATAACACACCTACATTTGTACTTTATACATTTGAAGCTAAACACGCCGAATTGAACAAACTTTATTTCCCAAATCACTGCAAATATCTCAAAGACATCCTCAAGGGATTTATTATCAAAATGATTTCATGCATCAAATATTTTACGAGGAGAAAAATATATTGTGAAACTCTGAATGTCTAGATCGTCTTACTTTCCGAAGAAAAAAAAACAAAATTTCATTTGACAGAAAACCTTCTATAGAATGGATAAAATAATGGAACAAAAGGTCCACCAAAATTCTGGGAATCGTAGTGAACTGACAGAAAAATCATGCAAAAAACGAAAATCATGAAAAAAAAGATATTTCACTCGCAAGAGAGAATCAAATTCGTCATGATGGGTTTCCGTATTTATTTTACGATTGAAACATTCCAGAAAAAAATTATTGTCAGGAAACAGGAAAATGTGTACCTTTAGGAATTGTACCATTTGGGGATAAATACGTGGCGAGTCAATCTAGGAAAATAGGATAGAAGGGGATATTATTTATACACGAGAATGAAGCTCTCCGGTACGTCGGTCTCGGATCATCAGACAGCCTCGTCGAGAGTTGTTCAACAAAATCCTATTCTGCTGTATATGTCGCGAAACTTTCGCGAGCTTTCCCACGTGGGACCAAATAATTCGTCTGGGGTATTTGAGAAAATATATGTCTATATATGTATATAAATGTTGCCTACGGTTTGAACCGTACCAAAACCGTGAGGGTACGTGTACATATACGAAAACAAGGTTATCGTGTGTGTACGAATTTCAGTACGAGCCAAGAGCTGATGGTCAAACCGTAGGGAACTGACCACTACATTAGTTTTGTCCGAGACGATTTGAATATAGATTAGTTTGTCGCAAATGGGAACTTCCGTGCGTGTGCAAGGGGGTTAAGGGGTTCTGGTTGACTTTGGCAGTAGGGCTTCGCGATATCCTGTCTCTCATTGTTATCACCAATACACAAACGCATTGTTACCCCTTATACCATGCTATATGCGTACACAGACTGAATATGAAATATGTACGTGTGTATTTATAGACATATATGTGTCCGGCTATGGGGAAACACAGCGTTAACAGTAATCTCAATCACTTCGTAATCGATTTATCCCCAAAAGCAATACTCGATCTATTTCTGTCAACTCCATAACGCAAGGCCCACCGGGCAAACATACTATTTTCATTCGCAAGTCAACGAACTTCATGCAGGCCAACTAATAATAACTTCCGGTCGCTTTGTCTAGCAAATTTAAATTCGTACGGGCAGACAGAATATTAATCTAGAACTTTCGCAACTTTTGCATAAAATATTGTTCCATCGAAGGTTTTGGCTTTCTTGATGACGTGAGATTTTATATTATTAGTTTTTTTTAGAATCTTTATGACATTTTTCAATATTTTTTTCACTATCAAGATTTATCAACGGAGAATGTTGTCAAATTAATTGCTGTCACTGGAGAGTATCATTTAGTCGCGATAAAATAGGGAGATAGAGAATCTGGAAAGGAACAATAACAACAGATGTTAATGAAATTTAGGCCTGGAAGGCAAGACTGGCGACATGCCCCAATAAATTGTGTACCGGTATTTCCGATATTATACGAGCGATCGTAATTTCTCTGAAACGACTGAATCGCTCACGTCTTGCACGCGTTCGTGTGCACGCACTGTGCGCGAATTTCATGGTGTCGTAACAAAATTTGATGTCTTTCATTCAAGAGATTTTTCTCTCTGTTTCTCTCTCGAATCTCTACCTTCTCGTTTTCACTGCTTCTCTCTTTCATTCTCTTTTTCTCTCTCTTCGCCACGTCCAAGTGTCATGGTTACTACTCCAAAAAGATTTTATGCTCTTTTCCCACGATATACGCACGCGTCTGGTACATGAAATTTAAACCTCAATAAAAATGAATGGCAAATTAATAACTTCGTAAAATAATAATTAATAATTAATAGAACAGCTTCTGTATAGTTTTTTCTTCATGATTACTGAAAATTATCATTTTATACGTTCATTTTTATTGTTCTTTTGGACTTAAATAATTAATTAAAATACTTAAGAGATTCACACTTAATTCCAATGAATTTTCTCACGAAACAAATAAAACAATCAACTCATGATAATACGAAAAGAAATATAATTACTAGAAATAGATTGACTGGTAAGAATTTATTTTTCTGATTAAATTCATCTCGATATTCTTTTTCATTATATCGATGAAAAAGGAAACGAAGAACGTAGGTATTAGACGATGAATAAACTGTAATACGAAAATGAAAGCACAATTTCCTTGGTATACATATAAAAAGCGACTTTGTTACACGTAATACGAGAATGCAACGAGTTCGATTGATGTTCGTGATCAAACAGATAAAGAGAGAAAAATAAGAGCGAAAAGGCAAGGCAGCTATGGAACGGGCAAGTGGCGAAGGGTGTGAAAGAGAGAGTATATAAACCATGTGAATGAAGAAAAGGGGAATAAGAGCGAAAGAATGAGGGATGAGGTGCTGACGAGTTGAGATGAGAGAGGAAGAGCGAAAAGAGGTGCGAATCAAGTACAATGTCGAGAAGGAGTGTGAAGCTATGTTGCTGAAAATCGGAAAAGAGATCTGGACGAGAGAGAAATAGAGACGAAGAGAGCACAGTCCAAAAGAGTGAGAGAAAGAGCGAAGGAGTGTGTGTGAGAGAGAGAGAGACGGGGGAGGGAAGAAAGAGAAGGAAAAATAGAATGAGAGAATAAAAAGTTAAAAAAAAAGTGTGGAAGACTGACTTTTCTACTGTACTATACGTGAGCTGAAAGCATCTCGTAAGACGTGCCAACGTTCGTGGGTGATTGTAGTGCTCTTTTGCTGGGTTTCTTCCACTTTGCTGGCTCTGGATTCCTTCATCTCTGTCGCTTTGCCTTGCTTGTTGGCTAACCCGTGCTCCTCAGAAACTGAGTTACAACAGTCGAAAGGGAAATAAAGGGATTTCTCACCCTCTCTCTCTCTCTCTCTCTCTCTCTGTCTCTCTCTCTGTCTTTCTCGCTTTTTTCTATTCCTCTTTCCCAATGGACAAAGGCCAGGACTGGTTAGAGAAAAAAGGACGATAGAACAAAGGAGAAGACAAGCCACTATTGCACTTTACACTGTCATAGTTAGCTTGGACCGAGTGGGGAAAAAAAGGTTTTTCCACGCTCTTTACCTCACTCACTCTGCTTCTGTGGTCTTTTTGTTGTTGTTGTAGTTTTTTTTCTCTCTTTTTTTTGTTACCAGTGTCCTGTCTCGGCACCTTTCCCACTCATTCTCTTCCTCAATGTGTTGGCACTTCACCCTCGAGCCTCACTTGAACAGGTGTTCGCACTGTATTTCTCTACTTCGTAAATTCAATAGCTCGAGGCTATCCTGTTCCATTCTTGTCCGCATTATCACTGACACTGTCGAATAAATAAATTCATTCTTCTCGATAGCAACTCCCCTATCTCTAGCAACTAGGATCAAGGTTATTTGTTGAAAAAAGGTCTCACTACGTATTCTAGTTTCAGATTTAAAACGTACAGGTACTCTATTATTTAAATATAAAATTTACAACAACAAAA
Source organism: Campoletis sonorensis (assembly GCA_013761285.1). Classification (NCBI taxonomy): domain Eukaryota; kingdom Metazoa; phylum Arthropoda; class Insecta; order Hymenoptera; family Ichneumonidae; genus Campoletis; species Campoletis sonorensis. The sequence continues at coordinate 2,143,887 of JACEOJ010000124.1, forward strand.
AATTAGAAAGTCATGGAAAGATAATTTTTTTTGGAAGTATTGTTGTGATTTTGGACGGACGATAATGCAGAATTTAGCTAAGAGATAATTCGAGAAGGATTGGTAGGAAAGAGCTCGTGAAAATCAACGAAAATCGCGACGAATCGTAAAAGAGACAGAGGGAGAGAGGGAAAGATTCAAAAAAAAAAGACAGTTGGCTTGAGCCCGATATCGACGTACGTAAAGTGAGAGTACGACGATAAAATTCACTTGGCACTTTTATTCACCCTACTACGAACAGAGCGAATCCTTTGATCCGTCTTCAAAGATACCGGGTGTTCTTTTCCACATCAGCGGACCAAAGACTACTTGCAAAGCCTCGTCGAGGATTTTTCTACCATTTTCTTGCGGTGGTTCATGATACCGAACCTCTCAGATTGACCCCTTTCAACGGTTTCCCTTTCTTTATCTAGTTTCACTGTGCTATCGGAGCCTTGTCGAACAATTTTTAAGGAGTTTTATCTTTGGAAAAAAATTAAACGCGATTAAAATGATTTCGGCGTTAAGGAAAACTGAAATGTTTGAAAAAAAAAGTCTATATGGCCGTTACTCCGTTGCTGATTTCATTAACTTACTTAATAAATGTTAATTTATTTCCTGCTGGATAAATACATAAGCATATATTTCCAATTATATACTATTTAAATTGAGAGGAAAGACATCCTGGCCCCCTCCGGTTTTTCATTGACATTTCCTCCGTACAAATTTTAATTTTCTCCAAGGAAATGAATCTTGTGAATTTAAAGGGATGATCAATCGGATTAAATCAGGTTTGGAGGAAAATCGATAGTAAAAATACATTTCAATAAGTGTCAACGGGACTTCGCTCACCCTACCGATAATTTTTCTTTCCCTCTGTCTCTTTTTCTCACACTGAGATTATACGGTATTAAGGGAGTTAGCTATTAATCCGCAATCGTACATGTTTTCTCTCCTCCGCCCTCTCGAGCTTTTTTCATCGCTGTCTCCACGAACTTTCCACCGGTATTCGTATTTTTTTCCTCTCTCTCTCTCTCTTTATTTCGTTCTTTCTTCCTTCCTTTCTCTCTCGTTCCAATCTCTCTTGGGGTTTCTTCGTTTTGGCATGAGGGAGAACGAAGGTATAAGGGGGATGATTGTAAAAAAGTGTAGCTACGATCAGGCCAAGGTGGAGAATAGAGGGTTGAGGGTGCTCGCAAGTCGGTTCGCTCATTTGAATACTTAGATTGGACGGTACGGTAGGGTGGGAGTCTAACTGCGACTCTCAAGCTTGCGAAAGAAAGAGAGAAAGAGAGGGCGAAACCGAGGGAGAAATAGGAGAAGGGAAAGAAGAAGCGAGAGGGGAAGGGGGTGGAAGAAGTCACGGGAAGTTGCTCGCGGTGTGTGTGTTCGTGTGCGTCAGGCAGAAGCAAGAGAGAAAGAGCGACAGAGAATTGAACGTTGGAATAAGAGCCTGTGAGAGCCTATAGAGGGTGGAAATGTATGGAGGGGTAGCTTAATCACGCTTTCGAAGAAATTTATGAGATCCAACCCGATAAGGCAGAAAATGAGAACAAGTCGGGAGAGCGTGGGACAGAGTAAGAAAGAGTGCAAAAAGACACATGGGTGGAAAGAAAACGAGAAATCTTCGAGAATTTAGATAAAGATAAAAACAAAGAAAAGACAAAGCAAAAATTAATCGAGATGCGTATGCGACAGCATGCGTATTTGTGGAGCCTTGGATATTACACGTCCTTCAGGTTGTTGTCGTCTTGATATTTTATATGACAATCTTTTTTAGCCATAAACGTAGAAAGATTCGTGACACATTAAAAAAAAAAATTGTGTGTAGATAAAATTAAAAAATTGAAAGGTAATTTTCTTACGAGAAAACTAATTTTGATAAAATGTGCCAAAATGGAGAATCATTCCATCCCCTGTTTACACCGTCAAGGTTGAAGAGTCAAAAAAAATGGTATAAAAAATCGTTTAAAAAAAACATCACAAGCCAAAGAGGTCGACGAGATGCTTAATCAAGCAATCAAATTGCGAAGATCGAATGAATAAATCACAAGGATGCTTTCGTTGTGAACGAAAGATCGCGATCTCTTTGGTAACGATTTTGCGTTAAGTGTGTATATCTGAGGAAGAAATTCAAGCGAAAGATATCAAGACGCAGATAAGAGGAGAATCGTCTGGGCCGACGATCGCTAGTTTCATCCGTTATCAAACCAAAAAGGGAACATTACGATATAGTTTCATCTTGAGCAGTATCATTATTCTCCCATTCTTTTGGAATAAACTGCGAATGAAATTGCGATTGCTAGGAGTTTTGGGGTTACTGTGTACAAATATATACATATATTTTCTTCAAGATCTTATGCTACTTGACAGACTAAAAGAGAGATAGCAGAAATTGTATTAGCAATTTAGCAAGTACGTTGAAGTAGACTCTTCAAAGTGTGAGTCAACGTAAAAGGCCAATTTCGTGATAAAAACAACGTGAATGACTTGCCATTGCGCCTCAGAATAGAACCGATTTCGGTATAATCGTATGGGCGATAGCATTTCCCTCCAACCACTAATTCGAAAGAAATTGTCAATGAATTTCGCCCTTTTCCTCATCTATATAGAACTTGGCACATCCCTTCTGAATTCGCGATAAGGATAACGATAAAATGATTATCAGGGATTGTTCTCTAACTTCAGTTTAATCCCCCACTCGCTACTCACAAAAACATTTCTTTTTTCAGAGTAATTATCAATTGAATTGATAATCAATTTCACTGACGAATTTAATGAGATTTTCTTTTTTCAAACCTCAAGCCTGTTGAGTATTAATTGCGTTAGTATAAATGAACCCTTCGAACAATACGTATCACGTGGTTAATTGAACTTCCTGATATCACGGGAAATACGTTCATCAATCTTTCACTGATACGAACCACTCACGGTAGATCGGATGAGGAGTTTTGTTGGACATGCGTGAACAGAAAAAAAATGGGGTTGATAGCTTTATCGCTTGGGATGAAAGACACCCTCACACCCTGAAATCTTTGTTTTACCTCATCAGTCTACCAGCATCGGTAGCATCAGCGATAACGAGAAAAGGCGTCAGACGAGAAGAAATCGCCGTATAGATAAGATTTTTCGATCTGTACACATACATACACTTTTTATGCAACACAAAGAGCCAAAGAAAAAAACATCTTGCTTGTGGTAATAAAAATATATGAAATAGCGAGGGACAGTGAATATTGACTTGAACATTTTTCTAATAAAAAATTATCGAAAATTTTGCAATGGACCTTTATCTTTAATTCGTGAATTTATCGAGAGAAAGCCCATTCAAACTCAGTGAAAACATAACGTGCGTCATTTCAAAGTGAATCCTTCCTACGTACGAGGAGAAACTCGCTGTCTATGCAAACAGGCAAAACGAAGGATACGACGATTCTCCGCAAGAATTCGTTGTAAAAACGAATGAAAAAGATAAAAAAAAAAGAAAAGAAATCTTCGAGACTCGATAAGAAAGTTGCGAATGTATAAAGCCTACATGTCACGCAATGGTATACATAAAGCCCTTTTCGCTTTGGCAGACAACACACGTGCTCACATTCGCACGGCACTGAAGTGCATTTCCTTCAATCTTTTTACGAAAGAGAAAACGAGAGAGATAAAGGAAGCAATACAGAGATGGAGTTCACACCTTGGATATAAAAGACGTACACGAAGGAAAGATACAGATGAAAAGTGAATGAAAATAATAATAAAAAAAAAAACAGCCCGAGGACGAATAGAGTTTGAGTGAACGAAATAAAAAAAAATAACATGAAAGAGCACGTAAGATTATCGATTCAGAGCAAGACTGAGAGAAACTGTATCCCTGAGGAAATATATACTCTACGTAGGTGATAATCCTGATAAAATCTGTCCGGTCTATTTTTCTTTACATGATAAAAAGTCCATGTCAAAAAAAATGCAGCTTTGTCAAATGCTCTGCTCATTATTTAGGAATCATCCATGGAGATTTTTCCTTGGCTCACATTTCGTACAATATTTATTTAAGTATATGAATATCGAGAATGCTATTAATTAACCTCTGCCAATTAGTAATAAATCGATTATTGGGAAACAAAAAACTTTCTCCCAATCGTTGATTTTCAATTCATTTTTCAATGAACATTTTTCTGCATGGAAATTTCATTGAAAACTTCAAAAATAACTGCATCACTAGACGTTTTACTGAATGGAAAATGTCGGTTCAACAATTTCTGTTATTCCTGACAGAATTCGAAAATATTTTGACAGGAATTCACAATAAATTTCATTCCTTTAGCCACACAATACATGGGTAAAGAACCACATACTCCTTATCCGATATTTTTGTTAAAAAAAAACTCTAGGTACTTGACTTTCGAATTCCCTGGAACGGATCTTTCCGATCTTTCACAAATGTACAGATACGAAAGTACTTTGTGCAAGAAAAGCCCATGCATTTCTGATGAACGCGCAATCGTACCTTCCGCGAGAGGGAAAAAAAGGTTGTTCCGATGACGGTTACAAAAAGACAGAGGAAGGAAAAGGAGAGAGTAGAAAAAAGAACTTGTCAGGTTGTCCGCTGCCAGAGGAACGGCTACGTCAATTGCGATTAAGATATAATCAAAGAAAAATACAAAATTAAATTCTATAGCACTCCACGATAAGAGTAATTCGGGCGCTTTGCCACCATTTTGGGTATGGAATTTTTTCTCCTCGAGTTCTTAAATCGATCTGTGTACATGGCTCTTGGCCGAAACTCCAAAACCCAGTAGCTTCGAGTTTCAATATTGTCCTTTTCATTTCTAGATTTCTGTCTTTCTTAATGTACACGTAGCACTTGCAATTTACATTTCATTATACGTCGTATATATGTATGAAAAATCGAGAATTCCAATTTCCAACTGTAATCTTAGATAAGAATGTAAAGATTCGCTAAAACGGAACAATTTCCTTTCATGATTTACGCTAATGACGAAAAGACTTTGCATCCGATTTTCCGCATTTATTTTTATCTTATATTTTTTCAACGGAATGTATTTTTCTAATGGGGATTTCCGGAATATGTTTGGCAAAATATTCAATTCGAAGAGTCACAATAAAAACTTGCTTAACTGTTCGTTGGCACAATTACATTTGGCTACTGCATTGAGACATTGGAGCAATTTAACCCGGAAAATTTTTAATTCACCTGTTATCAGTCTTCCGGTGTATTTTGGTCGAAAAAAAAATCAGGAGTTTACTTAAAATATTCCTCACCATGAGTACGTCACAAAAAATCCGAAAATATCAATTTGAATCGTTGAAGAAAAGTAATGTAACCATTTCATTTAAACAAACATAATATAAAAGAAATGAACTTGACCTATTTTCGAAATGAAGGAAATGTTGGACCTGATGACAGAGCGCTGTCAATTCTCGAAATTATTTCAGAATGACCCAGTGGATGAACGCATTCTTAATTTTTGAAACAGTACCAATAATACTTATTGGCGTCTAATTCATTTCCAGTCAGTTATCTTGATAAAAGAAAAATTAATGCGAGGTAAAGTGATTACAAGAGTTGAAAAGTAATGAAATGTTTTGAGCAACAATTAATTGATCTACTAGTTGAATTTAAAAAATCCTAGATGTCTGAACACGGGATCCAAAACTGCCATTTCATAAAGCCAATAACATATTTTCGATTGGAATTTTCTTTATGGGCTTTTGAAAAAAAAAAGTTCAAGTCCGATAAAATATTCGTCACTTATGTATATTTATTTATATAAATCTATGTAGACGATAAATAGTGAGAAAGCACGTTCGTATATCCATGGCTGACTTGTATCTCGTGCTTTATTTGATTCCAAACCCTACCACCCTCCCCGGCTCGTTCAGTGGCAACTGCCCAAAGAGAATTCTCTAGTAGCTTAAGCCCGGTCTCTTGCCAAGTGGAGAGTCACTTCGATTCGCTTTAAAAGTCAGCCGTACATTCGAAGATTGCGCTATGTACATATCAACGGAGTGTGCTGAGATACAGATAGTCGTAAAGTCGTACGTCATGAGGGTAAAGTAAGGACGAATGTGGCCTTTCATTGATTAGAACACTACACACGAATGTATGGGACTGGGGAAGAAAGGAATTCACGAATACTCGTTCGCACGTTGTGTACACACGACAGGATCGTATAAATAGCCTAAAAGGTACAAAAAATATATATGTATGTTCAAATGCGTATGTGGATATACATTTATACATCCACTGGTACATAGAAAGTCCACTGAAAGTGTACACTAGTTGCGTCTTCGAGTACATCTCTTAAGGTTCTGTTTCGTTTCTCTGTTGCGACCCGTAGTTTCTTTTTATACCCTGACACATTTCCACCAATTCCTGTTTCTCTGTGTACACATATTACCTGAACAAATATGCATATAACCCAAACAAACCCTTCTTCGTATTCGGTGTGTGTAACTTTTAATGGAAACACAAAGTCTTTGTCAACATTGTGTATTTTGGGTAAGGAGTGGAAAATTGGATGGATTTTTTTGCATCATTTGTGTCATTGTTCCTGGGTATATGGAGAATTCAGCCCATAATAATGAAAATTATTTCATTTTTAATTTTTTTATTTTTCATTCGATGCTTACGAGATGCCTTTGCTGGCTTTCGTGAGCCTACTTCACCACTTAAACTTCAACACCAACTTCACTAGCTTCTCAAGTTCCTAAGATACACGGCAAAAGAGTTGGACACACGTCGACTCTTGGCTAATGAACTGCCGTATCCATTTTCACGAGCAGGGTTGATAGAAATAGTCGAAAACCCGGCCAGTGGAAATGGCTATATTTTTACTGAGTTTCAGTGGTTAACATAATCAGAAACTGTGATGGTGACTGTTTTCCGTTCAGGGATCAATGCGCGAGATAGGGTGCAAGGTTAAGCGGTTCACTGAACCAAGTTCTGACCTTGTCCAAAGCTGCTTATGTACTTGAGAGATCGCTGGAGCTACACACCGACCCCATACCTCGTTGTCGGAATTGTTATTTAATATTCATAGCTTTTTTTGGGGCTTGGTTGGATGTGTCACATGTGTGCACGATAGGTCGGCTCAAAGTGTTCTGAAAAGAACTATGTGTCTGTCAGAGTTTGCAGTGGTGTGTTTACTGGGTTTGTTTGGGTTTTAGGTTTTTGTTTTTCCCTGTAATCCTTGTTACGCGTAGCTACGAGTTCGTATGTGTGAGGATATGCAAATAAATGAATGCCTTTATTTCAATTCGACGTTTGGGTAATATTTTTTGACAGATTTTGCTGACGCCCACGTGTATTTTGACCATCGACACTATCTCGTGTCAGAGAATCGGGTCAAAGAATAATTTGTTACGCAAAGTCTTTTTTTTTCCAAGTATGATTAATTTCTTTTTCATTTTGTGATTTTAGCAAGCACCGTGCCTGAGCCAGAATTCACGGACGAGATTGGCAACATAACAGTAGCAGCAGGTCGTACCGTAAAGCTCTCCTGTAGCGTCAAGGACCTCGGCTCGTACAAGGTCAGTTTGGCTTATCCATGATCCGACATAATACTAATAATGTTAAAATCATCATCGGAATAGATCTGGGACAAGATATAATAATAATAATAATAATAATATTTCGGACCAGGCACATCAGAGAGATCTTCGTCTCTTCGTCAGAATTCAAAGTCTAGAATGAATACTTTGTACGAGGAAAGTAGCGAAGTTTTTGAATGAATTAAGGGGCGAAGGGTGCGAAGGTGAGAGAATGCAGGAAACACGAAGTAGAGAAATGGACGAACGAGTTAGAATGTATGCACTAATTGAAGTACTTGGAGACATTTCATTCCGGTTACGAAATCGTCACGAAACATCTTTGCCATTGAAGGCAAAACTCTCAGACCGGGCGGTCGGTCGGGGAGGGAAGTGTTCATTGAATTTGGCATTGCTGCAAACGCGAGGCCCTTGAAAATCTACAGTAGTCAGTAGTACATGGGGAACAGGAGACGTTGAATCGACGCGAGATCGGAAACTTAACGAAGCTCGTTTCACGATCGCGACGAGATATAGTGTGAGTGAAGTGGGCGAGCGAACGAATAAGGGTTTAGGGGGGAGAAGGGAAGGGAAAGGAGAGGAGGTGAAAAGAGACGTTGCAGAGGTCTCTCGTTGGAGTGGATCGAATCCACGAGACTTCAACGGGAGGAAAGAGGAAGTCGATCTGCGGCACACCGCCTCGTTGAAAATGACCAAGCACGCGAAGAAGGGTGCACCACGACTCTTCTTGCAACCCTTTCTCTCTTCCACTCTTTTTTTTCTCCCTTTCTATTCTGACAACGTGTTTCGCCAGCGCTGCGATTCATCTGTCGTCATCACGACTGCGAGTTTGTTCTCGATGCGAAAATGTGTAAGAGAGTGAGGCGAGTTAAGATCGATCGATGGAGCGGAGTTAACGGAAGACGATGAGACTCCATGGTGGATAAAGAGGTTGGTTAAAGGCTCAAATAAGGTAGAAATTGTAAAGGGATCATCTACGTGAGATAGAGAAAATGATGTAAATGCAGATGTGACCCTTCAGTCGTCGCTCCCTCTCTATACCGATTTCTACACAGTATCGTTTTCTCATACCCTCCCTCTCAATGTCTTTACAGCAATCCTCTCCACCTGAACTACACCCTCTTCCAGTCACGAGTGAGAGACTTGTTTGAGTGATGAGTATAGTACGGTAACCTGAATGGCTCGTCACCAGCGTTCTTCACGATATACGACACACCCTTCATCCTCGATGAAGAAATACAGCCGCTTTCGTCTGTGCAATACCCCTTTGAGTCATTCTTCAAACTTTTTACCTTCCGCACGTATACACGCGTTTCGTGTCTCTCTATATCCGTAACTTCTGTGTAAATAGACTCCGGAGGATTATGAAGTTCATTGTATGTTGACTCGTAAAAGATGACAAAATAAAAACAAAAGGTGTTTTATGTTTTGTTTCGGACAATATAAAAATGAACTAGACAATGAATTCCATAAAATGGTCGACTTCTGATGTTGCTATTTTCTACACAACACGAAATCCAATCAACGTGATTCATTCCCAACAATTCAGTCACATCATAGAATTCATCGCGTTCATTCGGATATGAGTAAAAATACATGCTTCTTTTGTCGCATGCTTTTTGTACGCTCCCCATTAGAACGGTTGGTTCAATTGGACACGATTCAAAGAAGTTCCTCATTAAAAAAAAAAACTTGATGAAGAATGCAACGATTCGAGTAGGGTGAAACTGCCGAACACTAAAGTTGAAGTGCAAGCGACTGCTGGGGCGCGATATAATTTGAAAGCTCGGGAAAGAACGATGAGGAGGGAATGAGACTGGAAGCATGAGAGAATAAAGGGTAGAAAAGTGGAGTTCGAAGTTGGGAGGGAAAGCGCGAGAGAGCAGCACGCAAAAGAGAGAGAGAGAGAGAAAACGAGAAGGGAAAAATGGACAAATAGATAGGAGGACACGTACATTTTTTATAAATATCTCAAAATTCTTACAGACAAAATATTATTTCATGCATAAACGGACGAAAATGAATTACAAGAAATGGGAGTCAATTTTTTGTACAGTTTTCTACATTCTCAACTACATTAGTTTCAACTCGCTCGTGTATAATATTTTTAATAAATAAATGCTTGTTGAGACTAAAGTGTGCACTTTTCGCATAATATATATTCATGCTGTTTGTGTTTATATAAAATGACGAAGTGAGACGAGAAGTCAGAAAAGTGAGAGACAGAGATGAGAGCAAAAGATGCAGAAGCTCTTCGAAGAGTCCTGCAGTACTCGGAAAAATCGAGTAAAGCTCATCTGCAGTAGAACGAGAAGGAAAATGGAAGGAGAAAACGAATGAACTGGTGCGGTATAAAGTATAGTATATACGGAACGACGTAGCCGAACGAGAGTTCCGGAAGTCAAGAGATCGGGCCCCCGTGTGTTGAGAAAGCGGGCACGCCAGATAGAGAAAGATAGAAAGAGATACCAAGAGTCAAAATTCCACAGAACCACGGTACATACGGGCGTATGCGAGAGAGCACTCGCGAGAGGAAGATTGAATTGGCATCGCCTGGATTCTGGCCAACCCTTGGCTTTTCCATCTTGACGTGAAAAGCAGTTTCATCGTCGTTCACTCGTCCTCGCCTCTCCTCGTTTCCGAATTTCAAATTGACGACGACGATGCTGGAGTTATACTTCCAAAGACTCAAGATGGCGATTCATGAGACGTTTCACTTTTCTATCTTCATATTTACATATATATATATATAAACATGTATATGTTGATATTTTTTCAAGTATTTTGAAGTTTTTTCCGGTTACCAGTCAAAATGAATTTAGATTGTCAATCAGTAAAGATCTCTCAACTTTCATTCACGAATAAGATTAAAAAACATTTTCCTAATCTTTATCATTTTTAATTAACTTTTAAAATTTCTTTTGATTGTTATTTTGGATGACAAAGAACGTCGAAGAATAAATAAATATGAATCAAGAAATTTAGTGGAATCAGCACTGATTTGAGCTCCGAAGAGGATAATTTTATATCACGACACTCGACTATGTGTTTGGGACAAACCACTTACTACCTCATATAGTTCATCCCTCGCTACCCTCTGGTTGTTCTATTCTCATGAAAAGGCCGGTATAGAATCGTTATGGGGTTTCCGTACGACGTTAAACACCCACTTCGGTCTCTCCTCGCGCAACCTCTCTCCCGTAAGAGATCAACGTTTATTACCCTATACGATCGTTCTACCACTTGTCTTCGTGGCTTGGATTTTCTGTACAACCATCTACACGATGCGACTGTCCTCAACGACTCAGCAAGGACCTTTCTTTTTTGGTCCATTGCTGGAATTACAATGGATTTGTATCTTTCTTCCCATTTTCTCTTTTTTCAGCATTTAGTTTGACAGTTTCAATACGTATTATTGTTTAAAAAATAATTCTCTTGAATTTTTCATTCGAAGTACTGGCTCCTTTCGCTTACTGCCAAAGTTAAAAAAAAAAATTGCGTTTTTTATGACTTCGAGTGTAGTGTTTTTTTGTTTGCTATTGAAGAGGTTGGAAAGTTTGAAAAAAATTCATGTGCGATAGAAGAAGACCATTAAAAACCCATGAAGATAGTTTTTATTCCTGATTCCAGTGATAATAGCAAAGTACAGGAAGACGAGAGTAAAAAAGGATGTGGACTAGAGGAGCGATAGCTGAAGGACCAAAGGTTTTTAGTATGTACTCTTGAGAATGTAAATTACACGTCGTCGACTTGAATTCGCTAGTGGCGGTCGAGGCTCTCGGTTTTAACCTATTTCTAAAATCCTCCAACCACTAGGATTTTTCCTTTGTTCGCCTGTAACTGGATTGCTAGGACGAACTTTAAGAGAGGATTTCTCGATTTACCGGTATTATTCCGATACCGGGCTTGGACCAGGACTTAATGTTCAAACCCTTCAATATATGTATATGTAAATGTACATGGAAACACAGTTTTGTGCAGAAGATTGGTTTGTTTCAATGTCGGCTACGAATAAACGTACATACGACCACAATGCAAAGATTCCAGATAAGAGAATGTATTCTTAGTCAGAAAATTCGATCTTTTTCCACTTTTCTTTCTTCTTGCATCTATCGTTGCCCCCCGCTCTGTCGTTTTTTGCACGCCCAAGGAAGTTTTCGAATAGATTTTTGTCATTGTCTGCTTTGAAGTTCAGTGAAATCAGTGCTCAATATTTTATTCTTTTTTTTTTACAACATTTTCTGCGTTATTCGACAATAATTATTGGTAAAAAATGTATCATATATTTTCTATTTACAAAATACATGAAGTGATTGTCACTCAACACATATACCATGACCTTGCCAACGACTCTCGTATCATCAAAGCAGCCGAGTGTCATTGAATGTCAGGTAGCAATTTGAACTCGGGAGATCGAAACTAGGATATCGGGATGACGTAAGTTTTGATTGGTCGTATACTGTTCGATAGTACGTGTAATGAAAATAAATTAGGATTGAAATTTTGGCTCGTTAGAGTGTCAAGTTAATTCGTTACCTTGTGTACCCTCGTGGCTCTTTCTCGAGTAGGTGAACTTGGCAAAAAGAAAAACGGGAACTAGAACGTTGCGGAGAACGTCATATATAGGGGGAATGTTCTCTAATCAAAGAATCCACAATGACGAGAAGGAGCAAAGGTAAAAGGAGGGGTTTACGTGATAGTACTACGTAGGACAATATAACAAATACGTTCTTGTTGTGGTCTCGTCATCGTTTTTGCTCACCCACTGTCCTCACTTTTCCCCTCATTCCCCCATCTCGTTTACTTTACAGTCTTCATGATCATCCTTCTCTCGTCTCATTCTCGTATTCGTTGACTTACGAATGAGAGAAGGGACGGTTCGTTATCCCCGATTTGCTTGCTCGATCCAGACAGGAATGGGTAATGAAACTCCGGGGGTAGTTCGTATAGACGGTTGTATTATTAAGATGCTACCTGTCGTCAAGGGTCTAACCGGTCTGTCACGAGTAGCGATGGCTATGAACCAAGTTTTAACTCCTTTGTTACCAATCCTTTGTTGTACCGTCCAACGTAAACCATGTCATGAATTCATTACCAAAGTGTTACATTGACGAAACGCAGTTGCAAGGACTTTGCCTTTTTGTCCTCAACTATCAATCAGTACGTCACATGGAATACTTTGATTAATTGGCCGGGAAACAAGAAAATTCAGAACAATCACATCGCATTGTGATCCACATTTATTTCTTCAGAGAATAACAATAATATCCGATTAGTTATTTCTGTTAAAATTCATTTTTAATGCTTAACGGATGTCGTGAATTTGGAACAATCAAAATTGCCTGAAACTCTGACATGATGTAGAAAAAATTTGAAAAAACATTCGAGGGAAATCGGAAAAAGTATATATTTCGTCTCGAAGATGAGGATGCTTTGCCGGATCGTTGGTAGCCAAGGAATGTGAGGAAACTGTTCGAAAATTCACACGACAAATTCCAGTAATATGCAAGGCGCATTAACGAGGATGTTTGCCGGTCCCATCTCCCGGTACCTTCCTCTCCTTCTCATTTTCGTCGCTTAACATCGTTTGAACGAACTCCCTCAAAGCTTCTATCTGTTGCCTCGTGTCTCCCGATCCTCTGCAGCGTCTAACCTGCATCTATAAACCTATATCCACGTATAAATATATACATATGCTATAGCAATATGTATATATTTAATGTGGCGAAGAAGTAGATTGGCGAGAGGTCCATAGAGTTTACGCCAGAGTCCCGACAGCAAAACCGCAAACACGCGGCTTGGCGCGGCCAAACTCCAAACCAAAGCCAACAGGATGGTTTTGGCTTGCGTGGAACGAGTGAGAAGTAGAGATGGAGAGAAGATACAGAATTAGGAAGAACTGAGAACGACAGTGGATGAACTGCAAAGCACGACGAGAGGGAAGATGTCGAGATCCCAATAAGAGAAAATCAACCAAGTGTGTGTATGTCTACATACATCCATATAAGTGGAAGAGGAAAGTATAACCATGTTGCTTATGTAGCTCAATTCCTTATACCAAGTACACCCAAAGGAAACGTCAACTTTCCAAGAACTAGTCCAAACGAAAATTCGAAAATTTCTCTTCCTCGTTCACGCTAACGGACGTCGAAAATAGAAATAAGACTTTTTTAGCGGGCTATTTCCTTCCGAGCTTCCCCGCTTATCGGATTCATGCCATTATTACCTTTCGGGTCTTTTCAAACTTTCGATTGAATTTAAGTGCAAGTAAGAATAGTTTTGAAGTTAGTGAGTGGCTAAGAAGATAGAGTTGAAAAAAATGTTGTCACTGATCGAGACAGTGGGGGGGAGGATGTTAACTATAAGGGAGTTTTTTTAAATCATCTTTCGATTTATTGGCAACCTGGATGACTTTGTTTATACAGTACAAAATTGCCATTGGAATGAGATGAACGACCTGTCCAGTGAGTTCTTTTTCATCGATATCGTTTATGGAACCAAGATAATTTCATTAACTCGTGATTGAGTGAAATGTCATCACGTGTATGGCGATTCAACGTCGGGGATGAAGAAAAAAAAACGGTTTAAAAACTATATCTCGAAATTTCCCCACAAATTGAATTTGACGTGAGATAAATAATTATTGTAAGAGGACTCAAAGTTAGCGATCAGAGATCCAAGCTGTAAAGGGAAGAAGTTCGAAAAGGGGGAGAATGTAAGAGGAAAAAGTTTGTAAAAGCTTTTCCGTTAAATCGAAAGGGCGAAGCGTGCCAGGAAGGTTGGTAAAAAGGGTGGGGTTCGAAACATTGAGTTTTTACAGGCACTTAACATCGCAAACATTATTTTATCATTTTAATTGTCGATGAGGGTGCGAACCGCATTACGGATCGAACAAGCTTCGTATCTTCAAGTGAAAGAGTACCGGAAGCGGAAGAAAAAGGTGTTTAAAAAGACGAAGAGAATTTTAACCGCAATACTAATACGTATTCCCACTTGAATTTCTCGTGATGTTCAACATTGTAAACTTCAGCATCCATTCCATACCATCAACATCTTCGAGGTTAACTTTCTCCCACTTTTCTTCTTCTTCTTCTACTTATCCTTCTTCTTCTTCCCGTACACAGTTGACCCTCTTAACCTCCTCCAGAACTTCCTTCCTTTCCCCATCGTCCCACTCTTCCCCTCTCACTCTCTTCTCTTCTGTTTTTCTCACCTCTCGACTTATACAAGATTACGCTCGTTACGAGATGAGGACGTGAACGACGTTTTTCCCGGACGTCATCTTGTAAGCCTCCTGCATTCGTCCCCTGCCACCTCCTTCCCTCCCCCCCCTGCATCTTCCTCTCAGCCTTCGGCGTGTTGACTTCGTTAGACAGAAACGAACCTCGATCCACTTCTCACTCTACGAAACATTCGCAACGTTCTGCTTAATGCCAAAGCTCCGGAGAACAGTCTCAATCGCTCTCACTCTTCCTTTCTGCTCCTTTCATAAAATTTTCCAACCCGAAACACGTTCCCAGGATCAAACAATATTGTGCAGACGTAGAATTACTTATCATTATTCATTTCAATGTCATGAAAAGTTGCGAATTAAATTTTATTAATTATTCCATTAATTATCTCATTCGTAGTACCCAAAATTACGCGATTCATGAAAGACCGGAATCTTGACCGCCCTCACAATAAACGTAAATGAATGACTCGACATTTATTTTAAATGGAGGGCAAGTGGGAGTATCTTTAACAACTCACCACCAAATTCATCATATTTCATTCAACTTTATTCAACGTTGTTTCATTCGACAATTTATAATTTTTAGTTTAAAAGTCAATATTCGTGGATAGCTTTTTTCAAGAAATTGCAACGATTGAAACCCGATCAATTTTTAATCAATTGGAAGATTTTCTTTCTATTTTGTTACAATTTTGAAACTAACATTTGATAGTTCATTTCTAACCCAGAAATAGTGAAGAAACTTCGAAACCGTCTTTGGTGAATGGGAATGCAATACTTTCACCTTTTTCATTCTGATTATTACTATTATTACAATCTTTTTGGAATTTCCATTTTGACACCTAATCAACGCAACTCCGATTCTAACCCTTCCCCCGTGGCGTTTTTTCCTCCCGCTCCTCCAACACAATTCGTCTTTCCTGCTCTCGAAATTTAAAATCTCAGCAGCAGCAGGTACATGAAAATCTCCTTCGCTGGCTGACAAAGATATCCATCAGCTTTCAACGTGAATTTTTTAATAAAACTTGACTCTCTCTCTCTCTCTCTCTCTCGCGAGCTTAATATTTCATTTTAGTCGTGATTATCCACGGACCGATGATTTTTTCGAGAGCACCCGAGTTTCACGAGATTTTTGCCATGTATAACTGTTTCATGTTTTTTTTTTGTCGTATATACATACACATTTTAAGATATATAACTTCGCAGACAGTATCGACCGATTATAACACTGCAATTTGTCTACAACATTTTTATTACTTCAACACACTACGTCGACATTCCCAGACTATTATTAAATTATCTGTATAAGATCAAAAGATTTTCCGTCAGTTGATATTAACATTTTTTAATTGGGAAAAACAGTCTCAAGTGTCACATTAATCGATATTATTTAATGGTAGAAGTTGAAGGTAAATTTCCTTTTCTTTTCAAATCAACATCGACCATTTGTCATCAAAGGACAATGCAGATAGAGAGATATTTGTTAATAAATTTCATTGGGTACAATAAATCTGAATGAGAAAATATCAGGCAGCAATCGAGGAAGATCAATCGTATGTGGTATCGAGAATATAATCTCACAATAGTGAGTTACAATATGTCGTTGGTTGGGTCGCATGTGACGATCATGTTCTCAGCTTGTGTATTAATATGTAGTGGAGAATAAAATGAAGTAGGTTTGTGTGTAGTGGAACAAGAGATATCGACTATTTTGACCAGCTATTCGATTGTTTGACTCTCGATTCTCTCTTCCTCTTGGCCTCTCTTTATCAAACTGACTGGCTAGTTAGATATACAGAGACTCTGCTAGTGAAATGAAGGTTCGAGAGAAGGAAGGGGTACAGAAATCGTCGAGCTCTCGTCGGCGTAATAAATTGCATCACCGCTTCGCTCGACGTTCTACTCGCCTAGATTGGCTGTGCACGTCGTCAGATTTATGTTCGCGTCATTGACCATTCAGTGTAGCAAGCCTGAGAGAAACAGAGTGAGAAAGAGAAAGAAGAGAGACCTCACTAAAATGATTTGTAACGTTCGTTTGTCGGTTCAACCGTTTCTCAATGATGTGATATCCGACTTGGTAAATTCTATGCCATAACGTTATATATTTGGTCCAGCGTCAAGAAACATTTACAATGTATGAGCTTCTCATTTATAACCTAAAGTTTTGGGGGCTATGCAAATTTTCCGATTCTGCAATCCGATCCTTTTTATTCTTAAATGAAATTTAAAAAATACTACATAATGCAAAATGTGCTGCATAGTAATGAAACCTTTTTGTAGTTCTTCGTAACTTTGGTATTTTTTTCCGATTATATCGGTCTCTTTATTTCATAGAAAAAGTTTCATTCGTAAGAGTTTAATACCGAGGATAACGGCGAGCTCAAAAACACGACCTAGTTGGAGGGAAAGTAAAATCCATGAAATCGTTTTCATCCTAGTCGTGTAGAAATTTCGTGAATAAAAAAAAAAAACGAAGAAGAGAAAAAAATGTGTCGTCGCTAAACGAACTGTGCGGGATTCGGCGATGAAAACTTTTCGGCTTTCACACCCTCGAGAGATTAACGCACGGTGTTGGTCGAGGAACCCGTCGAAATCCGCGGTGAAACACTCTTTGGCACTTTGGCACGCTGTCCTTGCTCAATGTTCTTCGTTTCTTTTTTTCTCTACTTCTTTCACGATCACACACGAGAGCCTTTATTTTATCGCTCTGCGTGGACACGATCGTTTGTTTTATCTCGACGATGTCGAACATAATTTACGACCCGCTTTACACATTTTTCTTAAAAGAGAACGAAATGAATGGACGAAAGCCTCTAAAAAATGAAAAGCAGTTCAATCGTGAATTTTTATCTAAAATATTCTTGCTTTCATATTGTGACTATGGAAATACGAAAATTAAGCATATTTTACACTTTCTCCACGTTTGCCACACATCTAATTTGTGATATAACATCACACTGCAACATCACTATAAAATTCTGATTGTGCGACGAAGAAAAAACGAGATTAAACAACAAAAAAATGAAAAAGGAGCTCAAAATCACGTTTACAGAGTGTATGTTCGAATAAATTCTCGAGTATGATGTACGAGGTGTTCTCGGGTGTATAGTTCATGCTTCATGGTTCCCCCGTGCATTATTATGCACATCGTACCATTTTCTTTCTACTTCGGGCTCAAGCTCGTTGTCATTTTGGTGTTTGTAGTTGAGCGCCCTCTCGAGGCATTTCTTTGTACGAAAATCCTTTTTTGCGACGACAGGTGGCGTTGAAGATGTTTGAGACCCGTTTACATACCTTTTTGCATTGTGAAACGTCGAAAGTTGAACGAAATGGAAGAATGAACGAAGTGGAAGAAAAGCGAGTAAGGGTTGAAGAAAAAGGGATGACGAGTATTGCGCATCTTCCTTCGGGAAAATAAGTCTTCTAGGTGTCATCGTCTGTCGTTGATTTTAACATCTCTACATCTCTCCTTTTTCTACCCTTTCCATTTTCCCTACCCTCTTACACCTCCGCGTTCTTCTCAACACGTTCGTGGTTGACAAGAAGGATCTGGCGACGAAGTCTTATTCCGACCTGACAAGGAATCCCATTACCATCAAACAAGGCAAACCAATAATAAGCATTGGTGAATTTTCTTCTAAACGAACTACGACAATCTCTTTTTCTCATTCTCTGCCATTTCAATTGAAACCTTAAGCTGCCTAGAATTACATTTATGTTTACATCGCGACATCAAAATGAAATGAGTAAAATTCTCGAACACTATGAATGTTTATCGGAATATTATCACCTATAATTGTCCATCAAGCATAAACAAAAAAAAATGGAAAACTATGGGTGGAATAAAGATACAGGAGTGATTTGTTGTTTCGAATTTTCTGCCAATCATATTCGGTGAAAAAAATCAAAACGCCTCTATAACTGGTGACCCGTATACAAAATCCGATTTATCAATTGCACTACGGAATTTCTAAAGCTCTATTGGATATTTGTTTTCACTTTATTTGTATCCCTCGTTTTTTATTTTGTATTTTTTTTTTGTTTGTTTGTTTTCTTTTATTTATCTCTTTTTAAACCATTTGCAATCGATACAGCAAAACGGTTTTTTAGACAATCTGCGTGGTCCGCACGTTAAGCCCTGGTCCAGCTTGGAAGCTTATATATAACTGTATTTTTGGTACATAGGTGGCACTATCGTGAGCTTTCCGATTTTGCGAGGATAAACGCTTTCGTCCTGTGACCTCGTACGTCCCTTTTTTCAACTCATCGAGCCCCGGTATGGGGAGGCTTTTTTAGTCGTTCTCTCACACTCAAATCATCGCTTTCTCTGTTTTGTCGGATTTTTGTTTTTTTATTTTGCTGGCCAGCTCTCAGAGTTATCGCAGAACCGAGGTCGTCCTGTGCGGCCCTCTGAGTTTGTATGTGTACGTGGAAAAAGGAGAAAGCTCTTTTTTGCCAGAGTTATACATATAGGATTGAGCTTTAACGCCTCGATTAATCGAAACGCATCGAGACACTTTTCGACACTTTACTGGCACAAAATCCATCCTAGTACCTCACTATATATTTTCGTATTTCAACATGTTTTCGTCCGGCGTCCCATCGCCTTGCTTCATATCTTTTTTTCTCGTATATCCTCGCCACCATTTGAATCGACTTGAAATTCGAAGAGGAGAGGGTCCGAAATAAATTACTTTCGCGTTGAATTATGATTAGGTTAAATTAATTGCTTAATTATCAAGTTATTGTTCATAAATTAGAACTTCTTGACATCGTCATATGTTTAAGATATTTTAAAAACAATTGCTTTCGATTGTTCTTTGCATTTCAATAAGTTCAGACTCCGATCGAACGACTAGACTATTATAAAAAATAACTCAGCCGACCAATTCTCAAGATTCAACTAAAAATCTCTTTCGAAACAGAAGTCTGAGTCTTGATAAAGTAGAATACAGTGTAAAAAAAATGTCTATATCCTCGGGAGTAATTTAGTCGAGCGAAAATCCACGAGAAGAGAAAATGGTAATCGAAATTTCAACGCGTTAGATAAAATTTGTTCGTAATCGAGACGAAATAGTAATGCAAAAGGAGGAAAGTTAGCGAGAAAGAGAAAGACAAAGAGAGAGAGAGAGAGAGAGAGAAAGTGAAACACCATATGCTATATATTCGACTTCGATTCTCTCCCTTGTTCGCGAGAGAAATGGGAATTGAAAGCCGCGAGAAAAGGGGACTTCGTGAGAGAAAGAGAAAAGAGGACAGAAGGGCAAATCTGCGAGGGTGAGCACCCACGCGAACATATACACCAACACAGGAGTATGCATAGAGAAGCGGAGATCGTGTGAGAGACTGGGATACGGGGCTCATTAAACCGGGAATGCTGATTGCATTAACCCTGAGCGAGCCACCCCATTTCGCTCGCTAAACAGCCAGGCGTTTCCGACTGTAGTGGCTTGTCTGACTACACATACGTCTATATATAATATACGTATGTTATATATATATATATGTATATATATAAAACAGGTACATATGCCGAAAATACATACCTGGAGATAGTAATTAGAGAGACGTAACTCGAATAGACTTTCATATCTATTAAATAATGTGAATTACATGCTTTTCTCTTCCATCATAATTAAATCTGTGTACAAGAAAGTATAAAGTGTATACACTGCCATTTTCATTCAATGAAATCTCGGTGTCGATGAGAATCTCTCGATTCTGTAATTGATCGTCTAAAAATTGTTGGGATTATCATCACGTTATTTTATTAACTGCGTCTTGCATGACGATAGTCAAAGAAGGAAGAGAGAAAAAGATGAATTCTGATGAAAAAAAACTGCAAGCCATGTGTATACAGAGCTTTTGGGGGTTTGGGGTGGGAAACGTGAAAGTTACGAAGTGATGATAATGTGTACAGTGATGGTGATTGCCTTTGCGATGGTACATCAGGTTGGTAGAGAGCAAAAGGGTCGGTCTGATACCAACCGATTTGGTCGAAGGAGGACGAAAAGTTGCTTCGCTATAGCAGGTCCAATCAATGTCCCGTCCATCACTGCCGATTCTACCAGGAAATAGGGTTTCCCTCAGCTGCCAAACCTTTACGATGGAGAAACGTATATCGAGATACACGTAGGCGTTTCTGGACAACCTTTTACACATTTTCATGGATCGCACGTAGTCTCGCGCCCTTCCCCCTTTTTATCCTCTTCCCTGCTTTTTCAAACTTCTCGATTTTCTGCATGCTGTACTGAGCGACCGCGGTTATTATTTTACGATTATTAGCATAGTATCATGCTGACCTTTGCCTTGCTATACGTGATAAGCTTTATAATGACCCTCCACTTTTACTCGCTTGGTAACCGATGCTTCCTTTCACTCCAACCACTACGAAATGGCCATCACTTTCTTTTTTATCGTTATCTACATCAACCCTCGAAGTAAACGGTGTGTAAATCGCTCTGGGCAAAAATTCCCAAGCATCCCACCGACCACCGTTTTTCTTGTCAGTATGTCATAACCCTCCACATCAATCTGGAGAAATTGTTTTCACGAAATATTCAACAAAATTTATAGGAAATAAACATCACTTTTAACTCATACGGTGACTACTTTTTATAAATGAAAGTTTGTAGACAACTTTTTCACTTAACTTCATTCAATTTGTTTATTTGTTGATGCGAAAGTGAAGACAGTGCTCGATCGTTTATCATAAACAAACAAAGCTGTTCGGACGAAAATTCAATTCGAATGATTTAAAAAAATATTCTATACCATCTGAATTCGTTTTACAAATATATTCTGTTGGTTTCATTACTTTTATTTTGTTACAAGCCAAAATCAATATCGTTTGACAATGGGGGATGCGTGCTCGAAGCCCTCGTAGTTTTCCTTGTCCTTCGGACGAATTGTTTTTTTCTTTCTTGCACAAAGGATTTTTCGTCATCTCGGGACGATTTTTGTTTTTTTGCAGAGAAACTCATTCCAAGCTTCTGTTGAACCGAAGTCAATCACGGTTCTTGATTGTTGCACCAGACTCTCTGTTTATACAGAGAAAAAGAAGGAAAGAGAAGACTAGCAAGAGAACGGCGCTTCCGTACGGTGTAGAATATGGCTACGTTGGTGGATGTCCTCGTCGTAGTTTGTCGACTCGAGTGTATGTTTTGCGAGATCGAAGAACACAAGAGCCACGTTAAAGCCTCCATGGACTAAAGATTGGTATAGACGCGACAAACGAGAACTGATTCTACGACTGTTATAAAAAAAAGAGCCAGCATGAAGTACAGGAAAAGATTGAATGAAGATAAAGAGAGTACGATAACGAAAGTGTTGTATATGCGATCACAGAGAAAGAGAGAAGAGAGAAAGAAACAGATTGAGAAAGAGAAAAGAAGAGAGAGAGAGAGAAATGAGAGGAAGAGCCAAAACGGATGAAAGAGCTCGATTTAGCTTTGGCACACGAATTGCCAAATCCACTTTCACTGTACATACACCTTACACTCAACGAGTAATTGAAATCCGCTTGAAAAATAACGGAAAAACCGATAAATTACTGATTCTGAGACTATCTCCATTGTCGTTGCGAACACACCGGATCTACGGAGCTATTTTAATGATTTTTCCTCCCGCATCACCGCGATCAACTTCAAATACATTCGATCTTTTGTTTTATAAAAAACTACCGTCATAGTATTCTTAGAATATGAACGTCACTTCGTGATTCTGGTAATTTAATAACTTAAATGGGCAGCGAAATTCCATCTAATTTTTCAACCAGAAGTGCTCAAAAAATGATTTTTAAGTTCCCAAGGTAATTAATTGTTAATGTCGCGTATAATATTTCAAGATATTTTATTATTGTTTAAAAATATCATTAAAAAATGGCGTGTAAATTACTGAGCTGATCATGAATCAACTGCAATCATTGATATGATCCGAATATGAAAACAGGCTCCAGCAGTTTCAATACGAAGGGATTGGCTTTTCCAGTGGCGTGTGTACTTTTAGCACGTCCTTATCGACAATCCAATCGCGTCCTGTATGTGGTTTGGTGCACCGATTAGCGTGGTACACCACTTTTACCACAAGATAATATGACCGCGGCTGAAGCTTCAGCAACCACTCGACTTAGCATATTTTCAACCTTTCTAATTTGCTTACTATCAAACGGTGGATTATCTGCATGTGTTTTTTTTTTAAAACGATTAATAAAATATACGATTGCTATTATATTTTGGTACATTTAATGTGGAAGAGGGTGAAGGAAATTTTCAGAAAGACACTCCAGACAACTTCTTCTCACCTTTTTTCGAAGGATATCTAGAATAATTGAGTATAAAGTGAGTTTTTCTCAATGTTGACTTTAGTCACTCGTCCCGAGCAAACTTAACTGTCGATAAAGTACCTAAAGCGTAAGAACGAACCCAAAAGTATGTTTCAAGCGTACAAACACAAACATGATAAAAAATGTTCACCTTCGTCGGTGGTATATTTTCATCTCTCTCGTAGCCTCTGGCTTTGTTTACGCACAGAGATCTAAACTCTGCGAGAAAACGCTTCAACACGCAAGTGAAACTCACGAATGAACGTGCCGCCGTAATCGAGACTGACCAGGACTCATTGCAATACAAACAGTTATTTTAAGCACATGCCTTTCATTGAGTTCAGAGGTCAGTCAGAGTGTTATCGATTATTAGATATATGAATAAAAAATGTTGCTGAAAGTACCTCCGACAAGTAAGCTGACACGAGTTACTTCGTACACATGGTCTGACCCAATTTATCGAATAATGTAACCAAAATAGTGTGAGAAGAGAATGCCCGGAGGGAGATGATTTCCGAACGATGTTAATGGCTTGTATATCACTTCGAACAATCGTCAACTTCCAAAACTTTGTCACGAATATTGACCTCGACTATTTATGAGAGGAGTTTGTTTTACTGTACTATTCGGGCTTCACTCACCATCAAAATTCTAATAATCCTGACATGACTGCGTACATAAGTTGGAAAAGAAGGCGATTGCGATCGTGTCACACCAGCATCCAGCCGTTAGACTATGATGCTCAGCGCGAGGATGTCGCGTGCCATGAATTCCTTCGCAGCGTAGTAATATATAACGGTAGGTACTTTCGTCGAACGGATGGTATAGGCATGTAGGATGAAGGGAGGAGGAGAGTACGCGTTTGGCTTTCCATGAGAGAAGCTCGAATTTTCCACGAGCACACATAGACATTGGGGTGCGACATGCTTGTCCGTATACATACCGAGTGGTACAGTAGACGCGAGAGCTGGATGGTTCGCTTATTTAGGAATGACGTTCGCCGTCGAAGCCTGTATCAATGTATCGAAAGAACAAGGGAGAAAGAGTGACAAAGAGAAAAGCGAGGACACAACGCAGGGTAGGAGTTTTGAAGAGAGAAAAGGGGGAGGGGGGGGGGGAGGAGACTTGCATACAAGAGAATTCGAGGCAAGTACGAAAGCCGGAACGAAGCATTCGAGGACTTTGGAATGGGTATTGCAGTGACATAGAACCGTTGCTGTTACACGTTACAACACGGAGAGAGGGTGTAGGGATGGGTTGGTGACCACTGAGAGAGTCGAGCTTTCAAGAGGGCGCTCTGCCAGAAGGACTGCACAGAGGTAGCGAACGACAACGACCAACTGAGGGGATGAGGAGATGCTCTGTTGCCTCAGCGTATATATAACTATGGGTGCATACGTGTGTATATACTTTGCACATTTTGGTGCGGTCGTGTCAGCGTACCAAAGTGTATAGTAACACATATAGAAAGGGGAGAAGGGTGGAAAGAGAAAGGGTGAAGGTACGTGGTGCGACGAGAGAACGGAAAACGGGGTGAGTCGCGAACGGCGGCGATGGGAGGGAGGCAGGGAGGGAGAGAGGAAAGAGAAGGCACGTTCGAACGCGAATAACGGCTGGTGATGCTCCTAGCGCTTCTGTGGACGCGATGAACATAGGATGAGTCGGTGGGTTACTGCTTTGCCACACTGCTCTATTCAGCTTGTGGTATTGCCGTGCCCTGCTCACACTCTCTGGTATCCCAGTGGTTTCTCTTGTGTTGGTAGGTCGCGTGTGCTGAAGCTCACAGTAGGGGTGTCGATCCTACAACGATGAGCCAAGAGAAGATCCAGTTTGGCTTTCGTGTATACGTAACTCTCTCTGTCTTTCTTTCTCTCTCTCTCTCTCTCTCTCTCTCTCTCTCTCTCTCTCTCTCTCTCTCTCTC
>JACEOJ010000124.1:2168959-2262750 GCA_013761285.1 Campoletis sonorensis
CTCTCTCTCTCTCTCTCTCTCTCTCTCTCTCTCTCTCTCTCTCTCTCCACGTTCTACACACAACGAATTTTCCCTCTCGTTCAACATAGTATACACCACAACTATTGTGTATGTCAGGCCTGATACTCCAAACGCTGATCCTCCCCATCTATGTGTATACCAGGAGCATATTCCATATACAAGTTCGCGTTGGATATTGGTAAAGTTGTACGCGACATCCTGGCCAACCATCCCCACCCCCCCAACCACCATCATCGTGTCAACACCCTTCCACCACTTTCTGCACCCGGCTTTCGGACCAAGCTTTACTCCATAACGCGGTTTCGTTATCCCCCAATGGTGGAGAAGTAGGTACGATGGGAGAGGAGTAAGAGTTTGGAAGTCATGTGGTGCCTTTATACCATCAGTAAGAATGCCCAACGCGTTCCCTCGCTCAATGCGTTCCAAGAGCAACACCGAAACGACGACATACCCTGCTGCAACCTCCTTAACCACTCGTCCAATTTTTATCTCTTTCTCTCTCTCTCTCTCTCTCTCTCTCTCTGTCTGTCTATATATATATTTTTTTTTCTCTGCGGTACAATTCACCGGCAAAACCGATATCCTCGACACCAATGTGGTTTTCCAACTTTCACAGGGAAACTTGCCTGGAAGTCCGGGAGGAAAATAAAATGATGAGGAGGGCAAAGGATGAAGCAAATAAAAACATTCCCGGTCGATTCTTGACGTGCAAGTGAAAAAATGAGATCAACGAAATGATGTAAGATCAGAGAGAGTATAAGTTCCAAGGCATTTTACTTTTGTAAAATCACCACTTCACAAGCTCAACAACTATGAGATATCTTGATGGGTTATCATTTCAGCTGCAAACGTAGGATCAATGAAGAGAATTTGATATTCCCTGATCAACGATGCATTTACTAAAGTTACTAACGTGACGAACGAGTACGACAGAATTAAAAATTTGATATAGAAACTCACGGTTTTGTGGGACACGCATAGATCCCCAGGAAAGAATAAAACAGAGGACACAGGGCAAGGAAAGAGTGAGTGGATGGAAAAAAGAAGAGTGTTGGACAGACGGTGGAATTTCCAGTAGATCACTGTCGCCCGACAAGAAGCCAATATAAATACCTAGACGCCTTGGTCGTCCCCATCCACTGTGTTTCGTATTGCTAGAAGGCATGGTATAACCTCTAACTTCCTTTCGTCTTTCCACTATACTTTGCCCGTCCATTTTGTTTCTACCGTACGAGCTGATGCTCACATTTTTCGTAAGCTTTACACTCTTTTTGCTTTCCTTCCCTACTTCAACTTCGTCGCACCCTCTTTCTCACGCCGCTTTCACCGGGTTTCAGCTTCTTGTTCTCTTTCTTACTAACCATTCATCGCACGTCCCGGTCATTCTCGTACTTTCTCTGTCTTTTTCCATCTCTGATGCTTTCCCGAGTACACGACTTTGTATTTATTGCTCAACCTTCCCCTGCCCCCCAACTTTTCCCCCCAAACAACGGGAGATTAAAGTGATTTTAATTCTACGTTAGTGGCGTACACGAATGTTATTGAGTTCCAGCAGCCGAGGCAGACTATAAAGAAAACAAAACAATTTCATGTAAAACCAACTCTGCCCGTTAAATCTACGCGTAAGAAGATCCACAGTCCCTTCGCGAACAGCTATAAAGAAAATTTAATTGAACGCGAAGGAAGCGACGTTTGACACTGTTTGTCTGGTCTGTTAAACCCTTGCACCTGGTAGATCAAAATTTTTCTGCACCTGATGTGTTCTATCTTGTCATTTCAAAGGTGGACCACTTTTGGATATCTCTTATACTCCGTGCTCTTCTCGTTTTCTGTGGAAATCATACGTGGCAACTGAAATTATTCCATGTGCGCAGCTGTCACCCAAGCTCACCTTGCCGGGTCAACCACACTTCCCTTGGCGCTTACTCTTTCTCTTTCTGTACTTTCAAGTCGTTTGTCACCTGTCAGAAAAAGAAAGATGGAGAATGGCTTCCGACTGCTTTCTGCATGGATTTCTTCGTGACATCAACGATCGGTGACGGCAACAGTTCTATCCACAAAAGCCGTGACCTCTTAGCCTGCAGGGAGAACTTCATTTCCCAGCGGAGGCAAAGAGAACACAAACAGGATATAAATGATAAGAGCGTAAAAATTGCGCAGATCTGACCATCTGTATCTGATGAAATCCAACCCGTTTTACATAAATGCAGAATCGGCCTTATAGCGCCTGTACGTAATCCAAAGCTCGTGTACTGCTCCCCATCCCGCCTGCAGAATGGGTATTACCGTGTGACCAGCATATTATACGATTATCACATTGATGATCGGATCGGAAGGGTTGGTCCTAGAGATCCTCGTTTTATTGCGGATCCTGTATGCGGTGTAGGTACCCAGGCTGGTTTAATGAGCCACCCTCTCCTGCTGCTCCGTCTCTGTCTCGCTCTCTCACTCACACTCACAGCGTTCCAACCCTCGCATCCTACGTCCAATGTTGAGTTCTATCCGCCTGAGCTCTGTCCAACTCTCGCTTGGAGCCCCTGTCCTCTCCTCCTTCACAATTACGCCGCACGTGTCCTGACTGGAGAAGCATATACCACAACTACGAGCCACGCTTCGGTTCTATATAGACAGTGTCTTTCCTCCTCAGTTCGTAGCCCCATCTACACAACCTCTTGGTTCCCAACCCTCTGATTTCCCACTCCCCACCTATTATACCTCGCTGCTACACCAGCGACCCTTTAACCTTCGCAGTTTTCTCTCTCCCTTGCTTTACTTGGCACATTATTCCCTTCCTTATCTTCTTATTTCGTTCCTCGTAGCCGCTTATTTTCTTTGTACTCCGCGACTTACGCTCGTTTGGTGTGTACCAGATGCTGCAAAATTGAACACGACCAGAAAACATAAACTCTTTTTCACGGTCCCATGTCCGGAGTACCAAAGAGCTGCATTACAAAATGGATATTAATCTTAAGTGTGCTATCATATCATGAGACCAGACATCAGTCTCCGAACAGCTTGTAACTTGGCTAATGCACTCCTACATCAGGCGAAAAAACTACTGTCAAACATGCCCTTGACCCACTTGTACTTAGGAAATACCGAATCCAACAGAAGTAAAAACCGAAGAAACTGGATCTCTCAGATCTAATAAGAGGTAATTCGGAAACTTGGTGAGAGCACTTAGCGGATGATTTCTTAATTCAATCAGACGCCATTCTTCAGATGGCTAACTGCATGGGAAGAGATATAACGAAAGACGCAAGAGCGAAGAAAACGTGTTGACAACTGGTTTTGAGGCCAAAAGTGCGAGAGTGTGGAGAACTAACAAGACGTGAAGGATGAAGAAAACATGGTGTTTCGGTGGGTCAAACCGGAACCAGGCTTCGATGTTGCGGTGGTGGTTGCCAGCTCCGCTCTAACAAAACAATCAATTTTTTCTTTGTGACTCAAGTTGGCAGTTTTCATCTGCCAACTTAAGTCCCAAAGAAGATTTTTTCCGGTTCATTAAGGTTTGCGAAGGAAGTTGGACACCTCAAACGCAAAACGAGTTCGTCCACTCAGAGTGCGGAGTTTGCTACCAGAAGCTTCTTGAGAGGAGAAACGATAACGTCGAGACACGTTCACTATCGATCTAGTGCTCCAATTGACAGCTTAGAAACTGGCAGAACGATAGTTCAGTGCAGAGCATCGTCGCGTGCCTATTAAGAGGACTTTCCGGAAGAAGGAGGACTTCAGCTACGATGGCGCATACTCAAGGTCTAAGTGGACGTAATACGTTTAGCTGGAATGTCCTCCAACCACTCCATATGAGAGAGGGTTGTGGTTGAAGGTTCGCTAAAGGGAAAAGAGAAAGTTTTTCGGTTCTGCGGGAAGTACTACGCGAATTCTCGACAATGGTCAATCTCTCGTCTACTCACTGCCTGTGTAGTATTTCATGCTCGCATATACACGCTACTGGGAGTTTACGACATTAACGCAGTTAGTGGGGTGATGAAAACGAAGATAGAACGAATTGATAGAGGAGAATGAAAAGGGGTTGAGTTGAACAGAACTAGGTGGACAGCTGGAAAAGAGGGTAAGAGGAGGAATTGAAGATCGCTGGCTCGGAGATATAGTGGGGCTGCTGCGGTAGAAGCTGTGGAAAAGATACTAGTATGGCAGAAAATAGCGAGGAGAAAGAGAGGGGAAGCCATCTCCGTACGTAAAGAGGGATGAAGCCGGAGGCTCACAGTCTACCAGAAAGAAGATAGTGGTAGATACGTACTACACAGACAGAAGTTCGGGGAATAGCAGACTGGACGGCGCTAGAGCTCGTCGCGCTCGTAGTAAACAAAGCTGTAACTCTCCTAGCACCAAAGAATCAATGCTCTCTCTGCCACGCTACATTCTATATAGATTTGCCACGCTATAGAACATCTCGGTAGTGCATATCCACGTACTCCTTTCTATACCTACCGTTCGAAGAGCTTCTCGGCGGAGGTTCGCCCCTTCGTGCTTTTGCCTCTGCTGTTTCTCCTTTTGCTTTTCCTTCCGCCCATGCTACTCATGGAAACAAACTCGGGATGCCGAGCAGGAGCCCTCGACGCATCCATCTTACTTCTCGAGTCTCTTCGCTTGCATACTGATGCATCAGACGAGGATCGAGACCGGGGAAAAGGGCAAGTCAAAAGTATCGACGGAGATGAACGCAGCTCGTGGAAGGGGCGGATGCTCGCGAACGAATTCGATGAGTTAGGCTCCACAGGGACGTTGAAAGCTCTCGCTGATAGTACTTTCGAGTTGTGGTCTTCACTGTCGAAAGTTTCATCTTTGCAATCCATACACATTTCCCAATGTGAATTGCTTTAGAACATACAGCAATTCAATCTTAATGAAAACTTAATTAGTTACGTATTAATTTCTCAAAACTGGCAGTACGTATCTTTGATTCGAAATTATTATCTCGAATGAGCTGCATGTTTATCTTCAACCGAGAACGACAGACGAAGAAATGGACTGACTTCGATATAACATTACTGATGTCTTTCCATTTCCGGTAAACAGATTCTTTCGAACATCAGTTTTAACGAGGTCGGTTGTCCAATGCGACGCCGATTGAATCGACGCATATAATTCTGTTTACAAGGACAAACTACGTACGATCATATCGATCATCGGGTATATCTCTTCCCGAAGGAAGGAAGACACCAGAACTTTTTATCCGGAGTCACTCAAGCTTATATCCTCTTAACTTAGATTTCTCTTTTCGCTATTTTCTGTTTCCTATATTCGTTCAACGTTTCATTATTGTGTTCATGGAACTCTGGAACTTCGTAACATTCTACAAACTCTCTGCGTGCAACACATCCGTGTACACAATGTAATGGACTCGCAAAGCAGTTGTTTATCATCGGGGAGAATAATTACATCGTCCGGGTGTGTATAAGGGTGTGCATGTGCAATTTTAACGAGAGAACATAACTTGTTCCGACTTTTTGCTTTCACGTTCACCCGGTTTCTACTCATCGAATAAAACAGTTGACTCGGACCGAGCGATAGTGAACTTTTCTGAACCGCCAACCCCTTCTACTCCATTTGCAGTTGAAACTCTGGATCCCTTACAAGATATACCCCAGCCAGGAGACTATGTAGAAACGCGAAAAACTCTTTTGGATGTAAAACGAACAGCAGAATTCTGTGGGAAAGAAGGAATGCAGTATGGAAGGTTGTAGAGTATGCTGAGCTTTTTTACAGGATCTCCACCCTCAGCAACACAAGCCCGCGACGAGATGAAGGGTGTGATCTACCCTCGAATCTTTTACGCGGGATTGCACGCGCCCAGACCAACCAACCGCTCCAGAACTAAAATCCCGCCGGGGAAAGCTCTCATGGTACAGATTCTAGCTGTGCAAGAGGGAGGAGGGTTGAAAAGAGAGTGGTACGCAAATCTTTCGCAGGATTCCACAAGCGGTAAACCGAACGTTTGCTCTCCAGCCCGATCGCCCGGACAAAGTTCAACCTTTTATCACGAAAACCATCGTAATAACTCTTTTCCGGCTGGCCAGTAACTCTACTGGCACCCAAGAACACACTGGAAAATAGTTCTCTATGCGTTTTTCGGACTCGACTACTCTAACAGTTGGACAGAATTTACGGATCGATGTTGATGCATTTTTTTGATGAATTTTCCAACTGCGATCTTTTTAGTCTCTTGTTTCACACCTGAACAGCTCAATGTGCAAAACAAAGTGCACATAACCTGTAGATCTAAATAAACTAGTGTTAATTACAAGCTGTGTTGCAGCGAATAATATGGCAAAGTAACGAGATATATCGAGAATGGGAACTTTTGCGTGACATTCGATGCAGGTCGGTGCTTTCCGATACACGGGAAGAGCATAAATATTTCATGGTTGCGGTCTCGTATATAGGTTTACCACCCGTTGTCTATGTGTGTAAAAAAAAAAAAAAAAAAAAAAAAACAGTTTTAAAAATAAAGCAAGTCTCAATGTAGAACACGATTTCATAACAAAACCTCGGTGGTCGCGATACGAAACATTCATGCAGCCCGTACATGCTATATAATTTAGTTACATGGATATTGTACATCGGAAAACTTCGCACCCACGCTGTGCTCGTTGACTTTCACGACGCTTCCCGACGACAATTTTTCCACGCTGAAATTCAGTCGTCGAGAATACGATAAAGTTTTACCCAGAAAAACACTCGGTTTTCGAACTTGCATATATATGTATAGATATACGTACAGATATAATACCAAGTTTGTCATGAAGGATTGATACTTATTGTTGGTCGGTTCATGTGCAAAATTTATGTTCTTCTTGGTGTCCAACCGATTTCACTGTTTGTCCATACGACGATACTTGTTTTGTGAATATTCCCAAACTGCAATCTGCTGTCACACACATTCGCTTCGATCTTGTGGGTATACATTCCAACCGCTATTTTCCTTTCGGAAAGAGCGAGCACTTTCGGTGCCCCGGGTGTTTTTCGGTATATTTCGAAAAACTTTTAAACGTAAGTGATTCCAGTGGGTTGGAAATTGTGAAAGGATGTACCATAATCGAATTGGAAACAAACATTTTCGTGAATGTTTTTCCAGATGAAGAGATGAGGGTAGTTCGGGAAACGGACAAAATGTCTTTGAGCTATATACTTAACGGGTATTGACAAAAAAAGTTGTTTTTTTTTTTTTTCTTTCATTTTCTTTACGGCATTCTGCCAATCGATTTGATCTCAGAGTAACCATTATTTATTCAACTCTTTTTCTAGGTCGCTTGGATGTTGTTCGACAAGAGTGCAATTCTGACGGTTCAGCATCACGTTATAACGAGGAATCCACGGATATCGGTGACCCATGATGGTCATAAAACGTGGATTCTACATATCAAGGACGTTCAGGAAGACGACAAAGGAAAATACATGTGCCAGATTAACACTGCGACAGCAAAAACGCAATACGGATATTTACACGTTGTTGGTAAGGGCCATAAGAATTATAATCATTTTATATATCCGAGTACAAAGAAAATACTGCAGATTTAAAATTAATTGATATTGCTCATAATTTTAACGAGACCGAATGAAAAATCCACGTTCCAATGGTAATCGTAGTATGACCACGGCAGCGTACAATATGGATTACTCAGTGGCATTGTTATTAAAGTTATTGTCAATTACTCGGGCTATATTGCGAAATAACCGTCAAAAAAGATACCGAGGATAAAATGAAGAGGGGCTGGAGAGTATGACCTATACATGGTGCTCCTTCTTGCTAAGCGGACACACTTGTGTTTTTTTTGTGTTCTCTATAAATAAACGTCATCCTTCTCGCACGCCCAGCTGCCGACACCGAGCTTTTCAACGAGCTGAGGAGAGCCGAAGAGAAAGAATCCTGGGGTCAGACCCTCCAGGAGGATTTTCATTTTACCGGCGAATCCGACAAAGCGAGAGAAACAACAAGTGCTATCATAGATCCTGAGTGATATAACATCCTTTTTTTGTCTCTCTCTTCTTCACCTCCTTGAAGAAAGAAAAGAGCTGGATCGTTTCGAGTATCTGTCTTTTTCTGTACCCCAGCCTTATTCATAAGAAGAACACAGAATAAGGTGCACAAGATTTTCCACTATTTCTACCTCTATTCCTCCCTGTCTCTCTCTCTTTCTTTCATTCGCTCATTCTCTAATCCACGACAATAATAATTTAACAGGAAGAGAGAATTCGTCCGTTGGATTCTACTCGCTTGTTTTAACCTTTTGTGATAGGAGAATTGTGAGGTAGAGAAACGACAACCACCTCAACAATTTCATCACTGTATTCTCTTCACGGTGCACGGAGAAAGCGAGAGGGAAAGGGGAAGTAAGGGATAGAAAGGGTAGTGGAAAAGAGAGGGAGAGAGAGAGAGAGAAAGGGAGATCAGAAAGTGAAGAGGGCAAACCAGCAGAACATCCCCGCATTCTGCCATCCGGTAGAACATATTAATACCTCGAGTTTTGACATCTGCGAGGAGGATATCGCCCCGCTGAACCTTCTGCCTTCATGAGGAAGAAGCGGCGAGACAACGCTCACCCCCCTCCCTCCCTCCCTGCCCCTGACTCGGCACGGAGGAGTAATCAGAAGGCTAGATTAATTGTTTCCACGGGTAGGGGACTCTTGGGTATCCTCGATCCCTTTCTGCTTCTCTATCCTTCCCTCCATCTCATACATTCGTTGTTTACAGTCCCTCTCCCTCTTCCTTACTTTCTCTCTCTCTCTCTCTCCCACGTTCTCATCTTTTTCCCTTTCACTGTGGATACAAATCTTCCCCACGACCCATTGCAATAAAGACGGAGAAGGACGTAACCAAGCGAATACTTGCAAGATTCAGAAAAGCAGAAAGTTAGACTTTTCAAGTACCTCGTTGTCTTTGGCTTGTCCGATCTTCGCTCTTTACACCTCATAGAAAACAAAGATAAAACATTTAATGGCCAATAACCTCAACGTTCCATTCAATATCCTAACTTTTCTATGTCATCAAGAATGAAATAATGAAATGCCTCAAGTATTGTTGTTGAATGTGTTTTTAACTTCGTGGGATCAGAAATATCTATTTCTTTGGCAGATTTTTTCGAGGTGTTGAAACAACTATTCAATCATTTTATTGTTCCATTTTTTGTTGTATTTATCCAAGTCTCAGTTGATTAGCACCATCGAAATTAGCGGTGCACGGCTGAGCGGTCACCCAGCCAAGTACTGACCTCGAACAGGGCGGCTTGGCTCGTACTCGCCGGAGCCAACGCTGTCTGTCGACCAAATGGTCATCGTTCATTTAAACTTTACTCAATCTCCTTTGCTCAATTTTCCAAGAAATTTCAATTGACGAATACAAATGAAAATGTCTCATGCGAAGATTGTCCAATTTTTTATTATTCTAACGAATACTGAAAGCTGAGTAAATTCACTGAACTTCCTTGGAGAAGTTATCGTATTAAGGAGTGTGGAAGGAGTTGATAGAAAAATATCAGGAACATCGGTAATTTTTCATCACGGTTGGCCAGTTCCAATGATTTTTAGTCCTGTCGTTACAGACGATCCGGGATGTTTTGCGCCCTCAACCCCGAATCGTCGAAAATTTTATATAGAGCTTTTGCTCGTGCAATCGCAAGATCACATTCTCGTAAACATCATCTACGACTCTACGACGGACGGTTATATTCTTATTTCCGGCGTCGACGGATGCGTAGCTTTTCGTTCTTCATGCTTCGTTCCCAGACCAACGACGAAGAAAAGAGTCGCTCTGGAATTCTCCATGTAACGGAAATTCTCTTATATATAACGTTACGTTTAGAAAAGTAAGAAACAGACGCCCAGATAGACATAGAAGAAGCACTGCTAAGCTTTATTTCCAAAAGGAAGATAAAAGATCAAAAAAACCAGCTTTTTTCTCTTTCAACTTCACTCCCCATTAATTTCATCAATCATTTAATTAATCAACGACAATAGGACAAAGTAAATTTTTTCCACTTCGAACACAGTTTGAAATTTTCCGCAATGAAAATTGCGAAAATGATTTTCCTGCTGTTTACAAAGGAATCTTTATACCGCAAAGGCATGTCGTCCAATCGAGAAGTTTAATATTGAATGTATATAACGTACAAATTTGATCAGAACCATAGATCGTATTAAATGAGATGACTAAATGGGAAACTGTTCATCCGCGGTTTGGTTTTGAAAAAAAAACCAACAAAATTTTATCGAGAAAGAAATTGCCATTCGATTCAACGACCTAATGTACAGAAGAATTCTCAATTGTTATCGAAAATTTAAGTTACTTTTGGTGATGCACATTTTTTTTTGAACTCCATATCGCAAAAGCTTTGGCTTCAACAACAATTTTCCCTGATACGATTTGAACGCAATTCTGATATTTTTCATACTTATTCCAGACGTTTTAAATTGATCGTTAACATTCGTCGTAAAGTCTCATTCGGTCTATTTCCGTTCGAATCATTTCCACAGAATCTCGAGTTTAAAGTGGCATTGGAAAATATTTAAATGGAAGCACTTTCGAGTGTAATATCAGACGGTGATTTTCTAAGAAACGAATTACAATACGCAATAAGAACAAGCTAAGTGTACGATGGGACGATACGTATATATGCTCGAAAGCATTAAGAATCTATGAAGAAAATTCACGTTTCACCGATGATGGAACTTGTGTGATGAAGTACACGAGAAAGAGAACACGATATAAATTATATACACTGACACAAAATCTTGTTCAAGTACAAAAGGATTCTTCGTACATCTGGAATCTTAAAATATGTACCTATTCGTTGATTCAATGGATGCGAATGTTTGAGTGAGCAATTAAATAGGGAAAAGCTACAAATTTGTATTTCACAAATGATTTTCTCGTTTTAAACGTTTAAAAAAAATTATATTTCTTATGAGAAATTTGAACAAACACTTGTCGAATCGAAATAAAAAAGAATGAGCCTGATCATCTATCTGATCTGACCATAATTTCAATTTGGAGAGAGAAGATTCCTTTTTAATAAATCAAATTGCTTTATCGAATAAAAGCTTTATCTTTCATCTACACTCGTTCGTTTACATGAAAAATACACAAAAGAGAATGAGAAAAAGAGGAAAAAATAGCAATACGATTTCAATCTGTATGATTTATCGTTATTTCATAAAAAATTGAAGCAGCCGAGTTCCAATACGTAATCTGTGCTAGAATAACTGTTTTCTCATTTCTAAATTCTCTGTATATAGTCATAACCCCTTCTGTTCATATACGTTGGTCTGTTACGCCTCGTACAATGGCCCCAGGGTTCTTCCCAACACCCCCAACCGTTACGTACTTTCAGCTCTTGTATAACCCGAGTTTAAGGCGAGTTAACGCAACCCACAACTGAGCACAACACGTGGCGTCCTCCGGTCTGAATAATGCATTGACAGTCCGTGCCTCTGCTTCCTCTTCCTGGTCGTGTACAACACACATTCGTACAGGACACGAGACGTCCTCGGGCGACCCCAGTGGACTCTTGTTTGCTTGCTCTCTTGTCTATACAGCACCGTTCCTATACTCACACAAACCCCCTTCGTTCAATCCACGCTTACTCAACAATTCGGTAACAAGCTCTGTTTAGCTTTAATGTTACGATACATTGAGGAGATCCGTCGAATTGATGATCCACGATAATTCGTGCAATTGATGGTCCACCAATATCACCAAAATCCACTTTGTGTGCACTCCGAATATCTCCCGTCGTATTCGATTGAACGTAGGAAGCTTTGTTGATTTATTCTACTACTTAAAGCCATTTCGGGTTCGATTGATTATCCCATTAAACCGAAAACAACGAGATAAGATGAAAGAGCAACTAAACAGAGACGAATATTTTCCTGTGGCAGGAAAAATCTAACAAAAAACTCAAAAATCTTAACGCTAAACAGTCTACAAGTTGTCTCCTTATTTTTTTCATTGTTTTTGTTATCCCACGTTCCTTCTTATCGACATTTTGGCGATTACCAATTTTCACTGGGATTTTCGTGGCGTCTTATCTGCACGAATGCGCCTCTACGAGAGAAACCTTATAGTAATGCTCACGCAGGCGATTTTCTCGATGCTTTCTCGAGACTGTAACCGAATCCTTATACTCGGCTGTGCCAAGAGGACTCTTCCCACTTTTTTCGCCTTTGGCTTCACTCTCGCTCCCATTCTTCCAGTCTGTTTATCTCTCTCTCTCTCTCTCTCTCTCTCTCCCCCTCATGCACATACACATTCTCGAATTTAGATCTATCTCGCCGTGCCTTCCCACGGCTTTGCACATGATCGTACATAGTACGTACACCCGATTCCACCGACATCGCTATCGAGGAAAATCGATTTGCGTGTGAAAGAATGCCGGCAGCGTGCACCTATCGAAACTCACTTTCCGACGATCCTGATCTTAATGCTACACTGACTATATATCGCTCTTCCACGTACGAACGAGCATCAGAACCAAAAAAAAAAATAACAGAAACGAGTCGATTTTTCAATTCCACATTTTATCACTACCCGTGAGAAAATATTTTTCTTCACTCATTCTCAAAACTCTGACTCTTCCGATTAAAATTTTTTTTTCGAATCACAAAAAGATATTTCAGCATGACTAAGATTTAATGTGTGTTCAGAATTCATTTTCTATTCACCCTTGGTCGTTGATGAGGACAACGCATTCGGACATTGAGGATGAACCATGAGTCAAATCTCTGCTTTTTTTTCATACAATTTGTCTCTATTACCTTCTCTCAAAATGTCTGTCTACTCACGAATCTTTTCTACTTGAAGAAATATCAGCGTTTCAGCAGTTCGTTGACCTCTCCTTTAAAAATAATATTTCATTGAAATCCTTGACCTAAGTTCGAATTCGTTTCAGAATATTTTTATTAATCTTGTAATGCTGGTTCGCCAACGTTAGCGAAGAGGAGTTCGAGGCTTTTGTTGCCATTCTGTTGTTACAAGAGTTCATAGCTTCGGGATGGATAAAGTGTATGGTTTCAGCGTATTGTAGTCATGTCGCGAACGGTGCAGTTTGCATCATCAGCGCTGAGAGCTTCGATACCGAAACACCCTGCATGGTTGCAAGTAGTCCATCTACACTGATGGTCATCCTTCCGGTTAATTGCACCGACCAATCAGAGTTTGTGGTTGATTAGCCGATCAATTAAAATACGCTGAAACTTTACACATGCATAGCATCGATCCGGAAATCATAAACTTTTCCTCGATTGTATGTAAAATAAACGCAACAATGAAATTTGACTCGATTGAAAAAATTAATGTTTTTATTTACTCGGAAATTTGTCTGTTTCAGTTCCCCCGGATATCGACGACGCCTTGAGCTCATCCGACGCCATAGTAAGC
This sequence comes from Campoletis sonorensis, assembly GCA_013761285.1. Classification (NCBI taxonomy): domain Eukaryota; kingdom Metazoa; phylum Arthropoda; class Insecta; order Hymenoptera; family Ichneumonidae; genus Campoletis; species Campoletis sonorensis. The sequence continues at coordinate 2,182,380 of JACEOJ010000124.1, forward strand.
GAGTTGGCTAATGTAACGTTGACGTGCAAAGCGACGGGAAGTCCGAAGCCGACAATACGTTGGAAGAGAGATGACAACGCGAAAATCGTCATAAACAAGACATTCGAAGGTGAGTGAAATCTTGGTGAGAATCCCACAAGAATAAATGAAAAGCTTGGGAGGAAGTCGATGAAGAAGGAGGGAAAAAAAGAGTGTATTCAATGGGGAGAAAAATTCAAAGCAAGAGGTCGAAGAAGAGGACATGGAAAATATAGACGAACTAAGGGAGGAAGAAATCTTGACAAAGTCAGGTGTTAAAGTTTTACGACGAGTCAGAAAATGGAAGTGAAAAAAAGGGGAGTAAGATAGAGTCAAGAGAAATCGAATTTCTTTTCAGCATGTATGATGAGAGTAAGGGTGCGAGAAAGAGAATCTATTCGCGGGGGTGTGTTACGTCTCGTTTTCACTCAGCGCACTACGAGAATACGCGTTTGCTTTTTTCGTTTGTCTTGTACACTACTCTGTTATTCCAAGGCTCTTTATTATATAAAGGGTGTTCCAAAAATAAAGCTTTTCATTTTTCCTGCGATAGGGAAGACAGTTGAACGACACAAATCCAAAGAGAAGAGTCTTTAAGCATTTTTTTTTTGATTCACCGTTGAAAAGATATTGACAAATTAGAGACAGCCAATTAGAAAAGCGCTTGCCAAGATTTTCCAAGATTTTCTCCGGCAAGAACCCGATTGGTTATCACTGATTAATTTATATCTCGAGAACGTTGCATCGAAGTTAAAAATCGATAAGGAGTTTCCTGTGGGGAATTTCACGACCAATTTATCCTGCAATTCGAGGCCATGATTATTGGAACACCTTCTATATATATATATATATATATATATATATTCATATGAAAAAAGTTGAAAGCGTTGTATATATCGATAGATAAGCGAACCAAAGTCCTTTCAAGAAGTACAGTGAAAGATAGACACTTAAGAGAGAACATAAGGGATAAAAACAAAGACGGGCTACACCCCTCTATACAGACCGTTCTGCTAATTCGAGTGCAGCAGTAGCACTCGCCAACTCGAAACAATCTACGAAGGCCAATTCCCAAGTTTAACCCGTGTTTAATGATCCAAGACTGGGGAGGGCGGAGATTGGGAAGTAGGGGGTGTCTTTAGGAATCAAGTGAAGATTTCTCGACAGTACAAGTTAAGTAAGAAGTGGATATTCCATTTGCGACTACATATGTCCTAGTCTGAAACCTTGCCAAAAGTCTGTTGATATTAAGTAAACGTCATTTAGAAACTCACCCTTTATTTGCATCGTTCAATTCTTGTCAAATTAATGCCTGGATTATTAATCACATCGGAATCAATTCGAAATGATCACTTTAAAAATAATATTACCCTTAACATTTGATTAGGATAATGAAAATGTTGATTTTTTTTATTTGATTGGTACCAACTCTTTGTTACAGTTTTGGAGTGGGAGGGCGAGACATTGGAAATGAGTCGTATCTCGAGGCTGGAAATGGGAGTCTACTTGTGCATAGCGAGCAACGGAATTCCACCAACAGTAATGAAACAGATCAAAGTGTCAGTCGACTGTGAGTACAATTTTTTTTTCAATTATCTTATGCACTTGTCAATGATATATTAATTGCTCTACTCTAACTCGTTTGTTCAATTATTCTGACCAATTGAAAATACTCGATTGGTTGTCTGATTCAAATGATCGAAATGGCACAGGTTATTAAATTGTTCCGTGCGTCATTATAAATCATGGAATGTACTAAAAAATCTGAACCCTGTGACCAATTGAATTCAAATATCATTTTATTTTTCTTCAAAGGAAAGTCAATACAGTTTTCCATGTCTACAATCTTTCGTAAGAAATACTATGAACTCGCAAATAACATCATAGTGTGTGTATCGTTTTACGTGCAGTATGTCGAGTGAAACGGGCCTGAAGTGCCAATGTTACCCGGTTTCTCAAAGCTGCAGTGCCAGATAGTATAGACATATCAAGGAGGTTAAGATTCGAGTGTATTTTCTGGCGTTTCCATGTCAGTGGATTCTATTGACGCTCATACGAACTACCCTTTGTCGAATGTCATCAATTCGTCGTTTCTGTATCGACATACTTCATTGAATTCCTATTTCCCAGTCACTTATTGCACGACATGTACAACTGTGATGTTTACAGTTAACAAATCTTTTATTCTAATTATCAGAGTCGCAATTACACGCAAACAAAAACTTTAATAATCCTGATAACGAAAAGCATAATAACTTTGAGAGAAAGCAGACAAATTGTTGCTTTTTACAAACTTGCAAGAAGCAAATTTGTTTCGATCTATAAGCGTAAATAGATGACAAAATATATGTCAAGAACCCTTCGAACATATGGAGTGTGTCATTTGTGATTTGCTATTCATGACTTCGCACTTTGTAGACGATAAAGTACAGATTAACAAATTGCTGCGGATTGTTTTCGTGCTAGCGTTCCAAAAAGAGAAACAGAGGGAGAAAGAGAGAGAGAAAGAAAGAGAAACAATGTGGCAACGCACAGGTTTCTTTTTTATGAGATAGCCAGCACTCTTTATTCTCTTCCGTCATCCTTGACACGAGGAGATTAATTAAACGCATGAACGGATTACACCTATCTACTGTAGCCTCAACGCTTAATGGTATGCTCGCAGTCACATTTTTTCCCTCTTTCCATGATCCGACGACATCAGGCAGTTTACGACTGAAAAAAATAAAAATAAAAACAACAAAAATCTGTCGTTTCGGCGACACGGGCTCAGTCTGGATATTCCGTGGCCAAAACTCCAGAGAATTTGCTCTTTTTCTGTTTTCTTTTGTTTTTATATTCTTTAGTTTTTCTACGTTTTGAACAATAATTGACAAAAGTGTGAATATTGCGTTTATTTAGAATTAGTGAACATCCGGTATGTTGGAAACAAATAAATATGGTTTTTTTTCGCACGTATACCTATTCTCTCGAAGCATTACAGGAAATAACCAAGCTCAAGGAAAATTCCTCGTTTCATCACTCTCGTCGTAAAAATCGTTGAATTATTCATGCCTGTCCGGTAGTGTTATACACGTCCCGCTTTTCCTCCTTTGTTACACATGCTACCTTGGAATTCTCAGGTGTATCGACATATTCTTTCAGCTTCGATACCCTCACATTACGAGTAAATATTCACGATACACTAGCTGCACATTTTGTAAGGTGAAAAATGGACGTTTGAAATGGCAGTAGCGAAAAAAAAAGGTGTACTAACGTAATTTAGCTGAGACATTTTGAGCCTTCTGACTTTTAGCGAGATAGCTGTTGTTCGTCCTCCATTGCATCTTCTCTGCCTGTTCAATCCCCAGAGATTCTCACGAGCCCTTGACTCTCAATATGCATCAAGATACTCTGACTTTTTTTATTCTTTTTTTTTCTGTTAAGTCACGCCACGGCTTCCTCGTTTGCGAACGTAATAAAGATTTATCAGACCTATCGCTCAATTCATCTATCCATCTACCATCGACCCAAGTTGTACGTTCGAGTAAGGCACATGCTTAAATTTATGTTCATCATTTATGTTTGTTAACCGTGCATAAAGAGAAGGCCAAACATTTGGAGACTATTGAGACTTTAAAAAGAAAGTATTTATCGTTGACGTCATCAGACTGTCGAGCCTCGTAACTGGGCGCATTATCAATAGAAAAAAACTTATTTATAGTGTTTTGAAAAGCTCACGATTGAAGGAGTGCAAATTCACACAAAAATATACGAGTCCCCCGGAAAAAACCCGAGCGGATCTTCATAAGATTTCTGCATCACGACTCAAGGTTAAATAGCGATTCCTAAACTTGGTCCCACTCAAAACTATCAAACTTTTATGTGATACGTTGATTCCTGCAACCTGTAATTCTTGAGATAGAATCTTGTAAAGCTTCGAATGATCCAGCCCGTATATAAATCACGTGAATTGTACGTCTTTTCCAATGTGACCTCTTCGTAGGAAAGTGTAGTGTGGTGGCTGGTTGAAACCACGTTTTCACCGGGCTACACAGTATCAAGAGTCACGAGGATGCAAGGAGTTTCTTCTCAAGGAGATTGGAGAGGACAGAGGCGAGAGAAAACGTGATGCGTGTGTGTGTACGTAAGCGTGTGTAGGTTGAAAAGGTGGAAGGTCTAATTTATTCGAACGAGAGAGTCTGGTTGGGTACAGGCCGTGGTATAGAGGTCGCCGATATCGGTAGTGCGAAAAGGAAGAAACATGTCTGCACCAACGGGGGTACCAGCTGAAACGTGAATAGCTAGGATAGGAGGAAGGGAAGGGGGTTGTTTTATATATACATGTGTATACGTATAGTTGGGTATAACCTTAAGGGAAGGATGCTATGAGCAAGCTATACATACGTTTTGCTGCGGCATCGCTGTGGAACAGCTCCAGTCACGTATAGGCGGTGATTCAACCCCCCTTTCCAACCCCCTTTAGACCGCTACTGTTCAGTCTCTGGCCCATACGAGCTGGACCGGAATCCCTTTTGCCCTCAACCGTTTCTCTTGCCCAAGAGAACCTTCGCCGCTGGAGCAATCTGTTATTAAAATCAGCAACGAGAAAAATCCGTGCCGTATCTCCTCGTGCCTTGCCTGTACTGCTTTCTTTTTCTATCTTTTTTTTTCTCTCTCTTTCTCCCTCTGTCTCTCTCTCTCTCTCTCGTTCGCTCTTCATTTTTCTCTCTTTTGCTACAGCGAACTCCTCTCTCACTCTTTCTCTCATCTTCGTCGAACTTTACCTGCTTTTCCCTGTGCTTCACCATTCCACCCTCACTAATCGCTAGCTCGACAGACGTGTTACGGCAAAAATTAAGCCACATGCAAACTCGGAACGAAATTACCGAGCGCCAAACCACCCCGGGATCGTTCAGTTGAAAGGACAAGAAAAGAGAATGAACGAGTGAGAGAGAGAGAGAAAAAAAGCAGAGCTTCCCTCGCGCTGTTCTTTAGGCCGCCGCGGGTGACGATTTTTTTGCTAATCTTTTCTTTCCAACGTCGATGAGAGTTCACGACCACCCTCTATACCACGATCCTTAAACGTAATCTTCTTCAATCCACTCATCCCCAGTACCATTTTCTGCCGTTTTTATTCCTTATCCTTTTTCGACTCTTTTATCGACATTATAAGAATTACAAAGTAATTCAATGTTTCACTAAAATACCACACAGGAGCACAGCTTGTCAAAGAACAAAATTTAATTTATTTATTTGCGTCTATTTATGAATAATGGAAAAAACAATTAATCGATAAGCATCGATATTTGACTGCCACGATACGAGGCCATAGAGAATAAAAAAAAAAAAGGAATCATCCACAGGGTTCGCCACAGCGTGCAATTGGACGATTTTTTTTTTTTTTGTTCACCCCACAAAATATCCGGATGGCGTATATCGCGGCATTCTCATTTCGTTGCGGCTCTGCGCGAGAGAGCGATTATTTAAATCGTTGAATCGCGCGACAGCGGCGAGGCTGTTGAACCTCTCGCCCATTCTGGCACGCGGTAACGACTTTCCAGATGAACGCACGTGTCGACGATACCCCCAACCATCCTCCCACACTCTCTCACAGATTGTAATTTAATTGATAAATTCGAAGGAAATTGAACTTCGACCCGCGAACTATGTATGCACATCTAAAGCATCAATGAAATTGATATTATATTGCATTTCGTCGAGTTATCTCTACAAATATATTCTCACAATCGTTTCGTACGCTTCTATATTTGACTCGGCTTCTCAGAATCAAACCATAGAAATTGAAGTGAATCTGTGAAGTTCCTTGACGATGAAATTAATAAAAATAAATGGTTGAATATTGACATGGTTAACGTTGTTTTTTTCTTTTCAATAAAAAGCCCAGTTTACTTGTTCCAGTAAATACCTTTTTTTTTTTTTGGAAATCTCGACATAGCACTTTTCGTTTTTTGAAAATAACATTTTTGGAATACCCCGGGTCACATTGATCCAGAGTATTAATATGAAATTACAAATAATCATCTTCATTGTTAGCTTCTATTAAATTTTCTTCATGAATTGTTATCACGATGCAAACATTTGTTAAAGAAGACGTGTTTCGCTACATTATCCCACATTCCTTTTGTCACTTTCTCGTTTCTCTGCCTCGTGATTGTTCGTCAACCGTTCAGAGAGGAATAAGCAGACGAACAAAGATACCGTTTTTGCCTGAATTTCTTCTTCTGTCTCTATCTCTTTGCCATCTATGTTCTATGTTCGTTTGCCGTTTACACCGAAAGTGAAAATGTATTCGTAATAATGATCCTTAAACTTGACGATTGCGTTCTCGGGTTAACGCTTTTCGGGGTTTTACGTCAAAATGAATGCATAGTTGGAACCTTGACGAAAAGGGGAGTTACATTTTGGAGCTTGCTTTGTCGTCAGCTCTATATATATATGTGATTCCTCGTCCTTCTAATTCGAGTCTCTTGTCGATCGTTTTGCTTGGCACGTCCCCCAAAAAACTCATTAACGCGTCTCTTGGTTTTCTCCGTGTTTTACCTCCCTTCCATCGACTCTTCTTCTCTTTCTCAAAATTCCTCTTTTTCTCTATTCTTTCCATTTTAGCTCGGTAACGATAAATTCGAGTAAGAGTTCGACCATTCTGTTTCTTTTCCTATAAGGAAACGAAGCTCTTCGCAGGGTTATCTTGGAAGAGCATAATACGGTTTACAATGAAGCTAAAATAGTGTTTCTTCTAAAAGAAGAAAGAGAAAGAGAGACGAAGAGATTAAGATAGATAGAAAAAGGAAGACGAAGAGGGATAAAAGTAGAGAAAGAAAATGGCGAAGAAATGGAAAGAGAAAAGGACAGGGAGGTGAAGAGGACGAGAGAAAGAGAGAACGAGGAAGAAAAGAGTTTTCAAAAGATAAGAAAGGAAAAATAGATATACGTCTTCGCACACTTTGCTGTACAGACTTAAAGAGTGAACACACGCAAGTTACAACATTTCTCTTCTTTCTTGATGCCTCTCTTTCGTCTTCTCACTATTCCAGATATAAGAGAGAGGTTGGAGCATGAGAAGGAGAGAGAGAAGAGTAAGAAAATTCGTGACTCACCAAAAAGTCTTTTGGTGAAATAAAACGCTTGCCCTTGTACTGTTACTATATTCCTTTCCCGACAGCCCTTTCTCTTTCTATTTTTCTCACTCCCTTTCGTTCTCTGTATTCGGTGCGCATACCGAGCAAAGTTCACAACCTCGCAATTAAGCTCACAGTGATACAGACGGTTTCCTTGCTTTCGAAGTTAACTTTCTCCAGCGAAAACTATTCGGTTATCTGCGTATATATAAGACACAGTATATATGTCTACGTTACTCACTAGATCTATTTTTCCTGTCGTCGAAACTGATATTCAATTAAAAAGGAAGGAAACATAAGTTTTACAAGTTAATACGAAAGATACGTGCTTCCAACTGACTATTTTTTCACGATTACTCTGTTTTCGCAGAGAAGATTATCAAGTTATTGGTATTTTTTTGATTTCCTTATATTAAAGCCCCACAGTCGTTGGGATATATTTCAGAAGGAACAGACCATTTTTTTATTTCGACTTTACTCGTCTGACAACACATGGATTTTTCTACTCGACAAGTAGAAAAATTCCTATTGGACCGACGCGTGTGTTAAGTTTGAGGATTTCGGTTAAAATCACGAGGTCCATATCGGAACGAACACTTTATACGAAGGAGAGCTTTCTTCTGTGTTTCACCGCGAAAGTACACGCCATGAAACTTTCATAAACGAGTGTCGCAAGCTCCTTGAGGTAAAATATTGGCTCAATCTATATGTCCTTTTTTTTCCTTCTCTACTTGAATGCCCTCGTCGTCGTCGTCGTCGTTTCCAGGGTGCAGCATGTTTATAAACCTCGGTAAAATCTCCTACCCGTCGCCAGAGGGAAAGAAAGGACCACTCGCACCCCACGAGTAAATCCTCGATACCACCACCGCCGCGCAACATCTTCCAACGCTTTCAACCCATAAGTTAGAGCACTTCAGTACCCTCTGTCTTATAACCCTCTTTGCCATCCTCGCACCCCACATCTCCGTTACTCACGATATCTCGTTCTCCACTGTAATGCTGCAGTACTGCACTATACTCTGAATCTTCTAACAGTGCATAAAATATTATATACTGGAGATTCCACGTCAAATCGAAATAACCAATAACTTCTTTTTTTTCATTACATTTATTCACAAGTTTTATCTCCTACGACTCTGACAAAGTTGTTGATTTTTTTTTAGCTTCATTTAAATAACTTTTATTCAACAAAGTTACTGAAAAATTAAACAAGAACATATTTTTTGAACTTTTCACTGCTTTTTAGAATCGACTCCACATTTTCGCAACTCCACTGTTCATATTTTCGTTCTTGTAAGTCCCCCGAAAAGTGTTGGCCACAGTCAAAGAAAACGCGCGGATATATTTTTATGAAGTTTCAATTGATTTACTTTATAAAAACTCAGTAAAATTGCATTTTGTTTCGATTGATACGCCAGCCCGTACACGGCTAAACGGTCACCCAACAGAGTAATTGTGTGGGTAATTATACATTTATATTTACCATTCGACAGTGATCAAGTAAACCTTTCAAAAGTTTCATAATCAGGGTCGAAAATAAAGGAAAATAAAGGAGCCTTACATCGTAATTTTCTGCACTATACATCCCGAGGATTTCAAGAATTCTCTAGAATATACGACGTGGAAAACACACTCGTATATTTGTCGCGTAAACAAAACAGCAAGGTTATGTATAAGACCAAGAAGAAACTAAGATTAAATGCGTCTAAAAAAAGAAAAGGCGGTAAAAAATTGGCGACCCTGAGAGTTAAAACGTCGTGTATAGTATAACTAATGTGTCTTTGAAAACGTGCGTGGAGCACGTGCATCTTGAACTCTGAATCTTCCTTCGTGAGTTCTTAACACTGAAGCCTTTAAATATTTATATACAATTCCAAGAAGTTATAAATACATTCTGTAGTAGCCAATAAGAGAACTCTTTGTTTATCCCTTTACAAAGGCAAAGCCATCATGAGACTCGAAAATATTCATCGCTGCTGATGGTACATCGTTATTAAATATACACTATGTATATATAAATATATATTTAAGGCTAGGACGAAAGAAGCGAGAAAAGGGAACAAAAAAAAGGCAAACGAGATGCAGTGGTGGTTGTGGACGCATCTCTTGTGGCACGCGCGAACTTCGCATTCCTTGCATACGGCAGCGATCTACACAAAGAGAGAGAAAAGGGGGGGAGAGAGAGAGAGAGGCAAAATGAGAAAGAGGGAAGCAAGTAACGGGGATAGCGGAGGCAACAAACGCCGATACAACAGCTTGGTACATACACGAAGCATGTACTTTGTGTGTATAGATAAATGTTGCAGTGTATGTACAAAGTAAACCGATCATCTACAAGGTGTCGCAGAAGTCTTCCAGAAATCAGAACAGAATATTACATGACAAAATATTATGACGAGAAATGAAAGGAAAAACGATACAAAAGGAATGAAATTATCATTGGCTATAAAATTGGAATACTCTCTCAAATATATTGAGATAAAAACTGAAATTCTCGGAGGCCCCATGTCCGGAAAACTAGACTTTCTCTACGGTGAAACAAGAATCCAGAGAAATTTGCAAAAAAATCATGATAAAAATACACGTTTTATTGGATGATAATAAAATGTATGATAATTATTGTACACCCTGTAGAAATGAAAAATAAAAAGACAGCAGAAAACGCTCAACGCCTCCACGCTCAGAGGCGTTCGTAAGTAGTGTTGGCATTTCACAAAGCAAGTAGTAACGGTCGAACTATAGTCAGACCCCACTTCCACTGCGCGTGTGTGTGTGCCTCCATATTCTTTCAACTCATACGCGCTATTCTGAAGCTGTATATTTTTATGTATATATATACGAAGAATGTATAACTACGCCGGTGGGGTTCACCGCGGTGTGCTTTTGTTTTCCGTTTTTAAATGCGGGCACCCGACGACGCGTATGAATTCCGAGAGGCGTTGAATTTTTATGAGCTCGCGTACCGCGAATTAGCCAGCAATGGTTCGAGCACATCCATATATATATATATATATATACATATATATATTATTTATCTACGCTTACATAGATATACCGTTTTTACATATCGCCATATATTTTTTTCAACCATATACAATGACCAGGGTGACCATATACAAAGCCGAATAAACGATACGAAGCGTAAGCCCAAACTTGCATTTTTCGCTTCATCGCAACGAAACAACTAAAAAAATATGAAGACACTCATAATTGATTTACAAATGGACATGCGCTAATTTGTGTTTTGATATAAATTGTTTTAACGGCATTATTTGTTTGTTTTTATAAAACAAAAATTAATACGTCGAAAAATTAGTTGAAAATAGATAAGATTTTGGATATACAAAAGTTGGAAGTTGTAAATCTGTTTTGTGCTTTGAAAAAAATCATTTTTGCTTTATGCCTGTTATATTTCAGTTTCGGTATGAGCACATGCTTTCAAATCATAAGAATCCACTCTGTCTGAGCGAAACTACAGAGAGAGAGAACTCAGGGCAGCTTATTTCGGGAAACATAATATTGTCAGCCACTGGTTACCACTCTCATCCTCGCGACGTTGTATTTCACGAGCGATGAGAGTTTCCACGGGCCCTCGTTACTGCCGAAGTTTTATTGGATCGTGGCCGGCTGTGTGATTTTGTCGCAGTCGTCGAAAATGACGTGAGCGAACATCAGAAACAACGAGGCAAGGAAGAGTAAAGGAATCAGAGATATAGGAGGGAGAAAAAATATAAGAAAAGTGGAAAAACAAAAAAGAAATGAAAGAAGAATAAAACATAAAGAAAAAGGTAAGCAAGGAATAAATGATAGAAAGGAAGGAAGAGCGAGGGCGATGAGAAACAGCCAGACAGAATGAGAAGAAGAGCTAGGAATAAAGAAGAAGAATGGGAAGAACGGTAAAAAAATAAATAAATAGAAAGAGAGAGAGAGAGAGAGAGGGAGAGAGAGAGAGAGAGAGGGAGAGAGAGAGAGAGAGAGAGAAAGGATCAAGGATCTGCTGGCTCGTAGCCAAGCGTGGAGAGTTCAGCGCGTGAAAAGTCCATTCGACGCCAAAGATCACGAAAGTTGATGATCGCATGAGCATGAAAGCGTGTAAAGCTGCGTGTAGTCACCGAATCGAATAAAATGAAAGTTATTACAAAAGTTCCACCGTGATCAATGAAAAAGAAAAAAACATATGCTATCATTACTCATCATAGAATATCTAAAATTTCATAAAAGCAAATTTGATACATTTTCTATAGAATTAAATTTCCCGTTTCCAGGCTGTATTTAAATTCGTCCGTTCTTCTATAGTCTTTTTTCTATCGCAGTGCTCCCACGAATCTTTGCCAAAAACTTTTGCCACGTATCCATTTTTATTTTCGCCAATTACTTCCAAATATTAATAAAATTACGAAGACCACTTAAAAACAATTACAATCGCGAACTACTTCAATTACATGTAATCTTGACCGTATATTTCAGATTACTTTTCGTTCCAATCCTTAACAGGAGAACTTATACGTATGATCTTTTCCATTTGAGTTGTCTCATAAAAAAAGGTTTCATGCGTACGTTACATATAAGCATAAGCTGTAGTATATAAGGTACAGATAAAAGTGAGAATATACATCAAGCATGTGTATATATATATTCGAATAGATATATATACATTGATGTATGCACAAGGTTGTCCATCTCTGGAACTGCACATCGTAACGTGTCTCACACACCACACTAGACACTCATCCGCGAGCTTTGCTATCTTCGCCAAGCAGGCACACAACGAGGGTGCAAATTTGTCTTTTTCTTTTTTCTCGCACTCACATCAAGAGAATTTTACGAAAAGAGTTTGCGAGCGTGTCAAAGAGCGGTTTCCAAGTGGCAACGTGCTCAACTAAGAATAAAAAAAGCAAAAGATCACAGGGCTTGTTCCACTGTGGTATTAACCCTTTGACAACACTTTTCCTCAGAATTAAGTGTTTTTACGTATACGTGTAGGATACTTTCGCGCGAACGAATCCAAGATCTTACGCCTAGTTGTTGAAATAATTACTAAACAGTGAATGGAACATTTAATAATAAAGGCTATTTATAACCACAATTACGTTGTTAATTTTTTTATTTGACCTCCAAATCAAATCCCACTGTGCAACCCAAGGTAAAAACGTATTTCACACGAATCGAAAAAATTGGCTTTTCTCCAGGTGTTGAAAGAAACGAACAGAATCGCTCCAGTGTCATTCAATAGCAAGTTTTGAATGCACAAAATACCTGGATCTCTTCATGCTCGACATCAATCGAAAGAGGCGTTGGAAAATTTCGCAGGTCGAAGTGTAAAGCAGTTTACACCAAACAACAGAGAAATGAAGTAACAAAAATGGCCATGTGATACTCGAAATTTCCTCGGTACGAAATATCCATTAAGGTATATGAGGTATCCAAAGTACATGGAGAATTTAGGTATGCGAAGGTGGTACTTGGGTGGTTGTCTGAGTTGTCTAGGGGTCATTTATACAGGGTTAGGGTAACGGAAATGCAAAGGGTCACGACGAGTACGACACACTTGTGTGGCTGTTGTTCGGAGGTGTACGCGTGTCTGTAAACGCATTAAACATCCTCGAATTGCCTGATCCTCGTTGCCCTGATATTCTGTAGACGCAGGAGTAGAATATCAACATAGAGAACATGGGGATAGTGGTGGTGGAAAGGGACATTGGAGGATAGAGAGTATGGAGTGGACACACGTTGCTCCTTCGAATGACGCATTGCTCATCCACGAGGGTATATTGTAACCGTGTATATATGGGAGTCATATATATGGGAGTTACAACTGGACCATGGCTAAAGCTCCACTCTATCGCTGCGTAATAATCATGTCACAACACGATACATTCCGAGTACGTGATATTCCGCAGTGTGCGTTTTAGCAGGCTGTTTAACTTCCTCTCTCTCTCTCCCTCTCTCTCTTTCTCGCTCTTTCACTCATTCTAGTCCTCTCTGCAACATCGTCCTGCTGTTTACGAAGCCAATGTCTGCATGTCTCTCTTTCGCTCTGCTTTTCAAGCTCATCCCAAAGGAGGGGGTTGCTTTTGGTATTTGGGGTGAGAGTGTTGAAGGGTTGCATTAGCCACATACTGAAACACACTCTCGACTTCGACGGCATTATGATACGAAGAGGAACCTTTATACATTGAGCTCGACATCCCGCTTACAGGCAATGTCGAACTCTACCCCGAGGCTTATTCTTCTTCTCGCTCTGTCTCATCCATACGCTTTTCTTCCTTCTTTCTCTCTCTCTCTCTCTCTCTCCCTCTCTCTTGCTTTTGCTACCCTCCTTCCAACCAATATTCTCCGTCCATATTCTCTTTCGGCCTCGGGCGAATCGCAGCACAAACCCGGCTGTGAAACAGCATCATCATAGAGGTCGTTTTAGCGAGGCCGGAGTCACCCTCTCTACGCCGCTAATTCCCCGTTAATCCTGAAGGGACCCTGCCGAGTACCGAGTATTACTTGTCTCTCTGTGCTTGCATCGGCGTCGTCGTCGTCGTCGTCGTCGTCCATGTACCGAAAAGGGTGAACAAATGTCGCTGTATGTTTCCATATACATATATGTATATGTATGTGTATTTCAATGTATTAATGTGTTAGTACATGTGAAAGACTGGAGCGGGATATGCTCATCTCTAACGGGTTACAGCGCCACCTATGTACCGCGTTCCTCTTCTGCAGAGCACTTCCTCTCCACGGAGACCGCCATCACCATTAGCCTTATTGTTCTTATTGCAAGCTTCGCGAAAATTCCCCCTTCCCTTTCTCTAACACTTGTATATATCTGCCCCGTTCTCACATCTTCTGTAGCTGCCATGCAAATTTTACAAAATCACGGATTCTTTCATTCAATTGTTCATGTAAAAAAGAAAAAAGAAAATTGTGTTTAAATTTCTTATCTCTCGTGTAATAAAGTCAATAATATTTGTTATTATTTTACTTTTTACATAAGCCAATATTTGTAATTTATGAGATTACAGGCTGCTAATCTTATACTTTTTTCCAATAACCTAATGACAGATGTTTGTTCAGATACTCTTATTTATTAGCTTTTCCATGGATTGTAGACCTCGGTAGAAAATTCATACACTGTATTTATGAGTTCATAAATTCGAGTCTTTCTAACGAAGCCCATGTACAATTTAAAAAAATACCCGCGTTGGCTTATACCCAGAAAAGTTATTACGTGCACGTAATCGCGAATGGGATCTTTCTCTTCTCCCTTTTTTTCCATCCTCCTCCTCCTCCCCGTGTTTCAAACCGTCTTATTCGCCATCTTGCTGTATGTCTCTAAATTTATCCTTTTTTTCCATCCTTCCACGAAGCCAGAGATCACCCTCTGAATGATCTACAGTTATGCGTCATGCATATACATACTTTATTTTTCTCGGTGCTTCTCTACTCAGCGAATAGGTGTATCTACATATCTCGAGAGAAAAGAAGAAAGAGAAAGAGAGAAATGAGGTTCTCCGGGCTTACCAGCATGTTAACCGGCGAAACGTCCCGGTGGATGATGCCTCGGCTTCTCGTGCTGGTTGCCCCGAGGCGATCCTCACTTTTCCATCCCTTTTTCCCTCATCCTCTCATCCTCTCGTTCCCGCATATTCTTTTCCTCTCCACCACCCTCTCGCGCGGGCCACTTTTTTTTTTTTCTCCTTTTTTTTATATTCCGTTTTTTTGTTAGTCCTCTTGGATGAAGAACATCGGTTAACCCGAGGGGAAAAGATCCCAAGCACAACGTGGAAAATTACCATGTTCCATATGAGCTCCAAGTAAAACACAGAGTGCACGCGGTGCCCCACCGAGCATCCCTCAAATATACAAGGGTAACAGAGATAGAGAGTTAGAAGAATGAAAAAACACGACCAACGGTGCTAGAATCGCTAGGATAACTGACGCAGGATCTGCGAGAGAGTCTTCCAAAAACTGCAATGCGTTTTATAATGCGCTTACACGCATACACGAACATTGTAGAAAACTTACGGTTCTTCATACAGCTCCTTCTTTCTCTCTACCTGCTCTCTTTCATTCCCTACGTTCATTTTCCACTTTTGCACTTTTTTCCCCACATGCTTTTTTGTTGTCACGCCCTCCCCCTCCTTTTTATTTTTCTCTTTCCAACGCAGCTACGTTTTTTATCATTTTTACGCTTTTCCCTCTCCCTCTCACTCTTTTTCCTTCCCTCACTCTCTCTCTCTCTCTCTCTTTGTTGTATGCTCTTTTTTCGTTCATTCCAGCCTGACTGACAGAATAATCTGCGACGAGAGAGCGCACGCGGGGTACAGCGGAGGAAAAAATATAATTCAACGCCCTGCGGATGAACGCGGAAAGAATTTTTGTGGCATCGTGTTATAGGACGACGTGTATACATATGTGTATATTGTCTTTCTCGATATATGGATATAGTTAGTGGTGTCAGGGTAGTCGAGAATAAAATCAATAATATCGCAAAAGTTCATTTTACAAAATTCTCGTGGTACAAGATTTCATTTCGATTCTTTGCTAGTTCAAAGATATTTTTTAAATTTATTACTGCGTTTGAATCTGAACAAAAAACAAAAGGAACTCTTTGTTCTCCATTCATGAGAACATGAAGGGCAAGTTTTGTTTTTCTCAAGGTATCAAGAATGTCAGAAGAGTGAAAAGTGCTTGAAGAACATTTATTCAACAAAGGTTATCGAAAACGTAGATCTCTTCGTATTTCCTCAACGGATATCCTCTTATATCCATCAAAATCTGGAAATCTACGTAGATCATTATCAGCAAGTTTACATTGAGGAAACTCGTGTAAAGGGATAAAACGGTCTAGCAGATATAGCATCAAGTTGCAATAGTCCTTTGTACGAATTTGAATGCGATTAGTCATCAGAAATATGGGAATCTCAACAAAACCCTTGATCCATCTCTATTGCTCTCGAACACACACCTCTTCGTTCAATGATAACATCTCGACGCGATTTCGTTTGTAGGTCTAGAGTCGGTCACAAACGAGAGTTGGCGCGCTTTGGCTTTCATACCACAAACTCTATCCGTGTGCCACATTGGTGTCGCCTAATCCGAGCAAGATGTTGCTCCACAACGTACAGAAACGACGGTAGACTCGAGTGTAAGAGTAACGAGACTTAGGGGTAGTTCGAGGCATGAGAAAGGGTTGAAATGCTACATGGAAGTAATTGCTAACCGTTGGAACAAGCAAGCCTTTCTCTTCTCCTACTATCCTTCTTTCTCTCTCTCTCTCTCTCTCTCTCTTTCTCTGTCTCTTTCTCTCTATTTCTCCTTCGTTTGTTCTCCATTCCTCTCTTACTTTTGCATACTTACAGAACCAAGCTTTGTTTGTCCAACAACCACCAAAGTCTCGTCATACTGAGGTTATCTCTTTCTCTATTCTATCAATTGTGCATATAAATATACTTATATCTACATATATTCGAGCTCATGAAAGACGAAATTTGAGTTTTCAGTCTTAAAAGTTATGATTGAAAAAATATATAAATAAAAGGCCGACTCGAAAATCCTATTTTTGTTATTCTCTTCGTCACCAAAAAACGACGAGATTGGTGTATGACTAAATCTCAATGTCGCATATGCGTGGAGTTTTTTATGTTATGGAGGATTTTGGGGTCATTTTTGACCCCGTTGTTGGATTTGGGGTCGAGATTTATAAAATGCAGGAATACTGTCATGGGGAGTAAGTTGCATTTTATGCACGACATCAAGAAAATTAAAAACAGTGACGATCACAGCTCAATCAATTTAGCATGAAATGTCTCATGTAAATATTCACCAGGTCCACGAGTACTACATTATATAGGCACTATAGTTAATGGGCAGGTACTTTAGAGAAATTTGGTTCAGTAGCCAGTGTATAGGGTCCTTGGGGATAGGGGAATGGGACGATAGAGTCGAGGAAAGGGCCAAAGCAGTTCCTGACCTCTCATCCCCTAAGTCCCAAGAAAAGGGTCACGCGCGTCAGTGAAAAATGTCAGTCATATCAAGCCAAAGACTCGAGAGAAGCCGAGAGAGAACTAAAAAGGAAAAGGAAGGAGGGAGGGAAGGATATCTTGACGTAAAAGCTGCGATAATTTAATGCTCAAATTTGTCTTCCCGTTACTCTGTCCCATAGCTCACCTTTTTCATTCCCCTACCTCAGCGGGGTTGATCGCGTTCTGTATTCATGCTGCATATCATTTCTACACGTTTTATTTATAATTATTCAACCTGAACACTGATGATAAAACAAATGTACGACTTATGCCGAATTTATAAGAAGAACGTGTAAATTAACTGGAGGTGTACGACTCGAAATCCAGTTAGTCGATTATAGATTGATTCATTTATTGCTTCTGGCTGTAAATCATATATTCGAGAAGATTCAATCGATATCTGGTAGAAATCTGCCGCGCGATCCGCTTTATAATAAGGTCTAAGCTTGTTATTCCGATTCTTGGCACTAATAAAATGACACAATGTCCCAAAATAATGTATATCAATGTTTTCATTATCGGATCAATAAAATCTTGACCTATCTATGAGAACACACCATTCATGAATAACGATCTTCAAAATCCTCCGTTGCCATATAGGTGCAAGCTATTTTTACACATTCGAAGAATCGAATTTTGTAGAGTTCGTTAACACAAAATATAACTTTTAAAGGGTGTAAAAACGGTGGAAAAAAAAATTGGCATGGGCATCACAATTCAAGTTTCACGTTAATAATTCATGCAATAAATCGACGAAAATTATCGGTCGTTTGGAACGTCTTTAATAAAGAAACGTTACAGAGTTTACAATTTGCAAAAACTTCGGAAGTTTCGGTGGTATTTTGTTGCGTTTAAATCATGAGAAAACAGTTCGCGAAATGTGCTTCTTATTTATTTCTTCTTTCTTTTGTTATGCCTGTTGTTATATATCGAGAGAAATAAAAAAAACAAAGAAACTTTTCTTTTTTGCGTGACCCGTGCAAGTAAAAATGGGACGAAAAGAAAAGATAAAAACTCAAAAGAGTAGTATGATGCAAGATAAGACTCGGCATTGGTCCAGGGTATCGAAGAAGAAGTAAGAACAACGATGGACCGTAGCCCTTGGTATGGTTAATATTCACAACGCGAAATTGCCCGAGGCCCAACGTACGTCGAACGACATTCCGAAACTTTCCCATCCCGGAAGTGCCTTTTTTTCTCCCTAAGTCGCCGTCTCTTTCATTCGCTCCCTCTTTCTTGTTTCGTATCGAACTTATTTTCTTCCTATATACGATGTAATTTACAATCGTATATTCCGAGTGACAAGATCAGATTCTCAGATCTCCAGGAGAAAAAAAATCATTTCCATCAAATCGGAATAAAAATTTTGTAGCGATTGATAATAAGAACTCTTTTTTAAATTATAGAAAATCCATTTGACGAGACTAATGAGACTTAAAATAATAAAACGATTTTTTGACAGCTTCGGTTGAACCGACACTAAAATACTCGACCCGAAAGTTGTTGAGAATTCATACCTAATTCTATTTTAACCGAAGCCCGCCATTTAATGGATTTGCACATTTGATGAGGATCAATTGACATAAAGTATGCAAAACAAATGAAGTCATTTAAAATCTCCGGATATAAATGGCGTGTGTAAAGAATTAATGAAATCTCATTTATAAATTTCAATCAAGAAAATTTGAGTGTAACAAGTAATTTTGCTGTAAGTAGTCGAAAAACCAAGTGGTAGTTTCATCTTCACTTAGTTATTTCCAAAATTAATTGTGAAAACGTGTAAAAAATTGGATTTCAATATTCACCTCTACAACCAGTTTCTTTTTAGAACTTTTAACTTTTTTGATGAACTCTGCTATTTGTCTAATAAAAATCCATATAAATAATATTCAAGACCATAGTTTGGAAAGAAAGAGTGAGAAAATTGCAAAGCCAATTGTTCACGATCTTGGGGTAAAGCTACCTTACAAAAGATAATGGATCAAATGAGAGAAGATCGAGGTCTGAGGTTGATGAATTTAACACGAAATGCCCTATATATGCCTTTTATATCCCAGGAGGACAAGGGAAAACTTGAGTCAGGTTAAAGGGAGGGAAAGAGAGGGAGAGAGAGAGAGAGAGAGAGAGAGAGAAATCCCCTTGAACAACCGTCGTAACATTGCGAGGGGCAAGTGTATAACCCTAACCAACCCTCTGCGTACACCGTAGAACGGCCCGCGGGAAAGGGAAACCCTCTATAATCAAATCCGACCGTAACCGCTCCACCATCCGTTCCGCACCCTCTTCACACGAAAGGAATGTTAATGCGACAATGCCTCTGTTCTGACTCACCTCTCCTGGAATCTTCCCCTTCTTTTACACCCCCAAAACCATCCCCCGGCCCCGTCAACGTCGACAAGTGGGTTCGACCGAGTTCAGACCGTTTCTGATGTTGTGTGCGATGATGTTCCTTGGCTTTTCTAATGTTAAACTATCGTTCCTTGAACCATGGTGGTTCTCTCAAAAGCCAAGAGAGTAGAATCATAAATTGTCCTGAATCTAAATGCCCACGAGACTCTTGGTGTCAATTGAATTATCGAATTCGTATTAAATTCTAATTGATTCTCTTCAAAGGATGAGAAAACTTTCATCAAATAATTTGCATTTACCGAAAGTATAATTAATACTGCAAAAAAGTTAATAATGAATAATGAAAGAATTAAATGTCGAAGTACATTTCACGTGGACTTTGCAAAAACTTTTTCCTCGCCACCGTAAGTAACAGAAAAAGTTTTTCTCTTCGAAGGTGAACGAAATTTTGGTCCTAGCGTAGCTAGAATTTTCCGATGATACGTGCGCAGACTTTGGCTATGGTTCCGGGATGGAATCTCCATTCGCAAGTTTTAATTGGTATCATACTAATTTTTGGGGGTCAAGTCGATTAAAACTAGCGTAAAAGTCAAATTTTTATCTCGACTCATTTTCTGGTGCGCCTAAACGTAACGAAACGTGTTTATTCTTCCGATATTTTTTAATTATGTTTTTACCTCAAAACTCATGGAACAAAAACATCATTGTATATCGAAAACGATAAAATTATTTTCAAACTACCGAATGGTCTGAAAAACTGGATGATCGTCGATTTTTCCTAATGTTCAGAGAAAAAATGAATAAATATCAACGAGATGAATCGTTTGACAAAAATGAAGAATCATTATATACTGAGGCTTATAATGCAATTAAAAGGAATATTCATTGTGGGTATAATAAAAAATTCTCGATTCTTATGGCCATTTTTGTTTTTATTCATTTCTATTCGCCTCTTTTTTCTACAATCTTAAGCAACAAAACCGTAAACTTTGACACTTTTGATAAGTCGAAGAACACGATAAGCTTGAACTTTGGTAACTACGACATTCGGATCTTCATATCTCGATCGAAATGTATTTTTCCGTCGACAGTACATGGCATTACGAAAATGGAAAAGTGACGCGAGCAGAGAAAGATGGAAAAAGAGCAAGAGAACGAGAAAGAGAGGAAGAGAGAGAGAGAGAGAGGGGGCCATCGGTTACTTTAGAAAGACTTTCAGTCTCTCGGAGTATCTTGGTCCAATCTTTCTCTCTGTCTCTCATCCCTCTTTATCTCAGTCTCCTCTATCGACTACTGCGTTCTTGTTCTTCCTTCTTTTCATGCTTTTGCTCGCCTTGCTTATTTTTTTCTTCTTATTCCCTAGATTTTTTTCTTCCACTTTTTTTCATTTCTTTTGCAGTTCCCTCGTTCCGGTCTGTCGTGTTTTTTCTTTTTTTTTTCTCCGAAGACGAAAAAGATTCTCTGGCCCAGGGCGATGCCACGCTGCTTCGCTCTACACGCGCGCTCTCGGGGGCAAAAGTTTGTTCTTCAACGAATCAAAGCACGAAGTTACGGTTGTGCTACCGTTACGAGACGAAACGCCCACAATGTTCACGTTACCACAACGTCCTAACTGAGAGAAGAACATTTCGCCTTTTCTTCCTTCATCTTTTTTTGTCTCTCCCTCTCTCCTTCTCACACATACACACCCACACTCTTGTACATTATTTCTGTCTCTGCGTTCTTTCGCTATAATATTATGCGGAAAGTCCGCTCGACTCGATCGCTGGCCCCCAGAAGGTCGTCGAATGATTTTTGCTGACCCTGGACTATCGTTTTTTTACTTGCATGCCCTCTGGTTGCTAGAACCGTACTATTACATAATCCAGGTGGCATCTTACCGATGTATACAGACATAGTATATATATCGTTTCTGTATACGTGACATGCTTGAGGCGCATGTACGATGCATCTCACGAAGACTTTAAAACTTGACTGGACGATCATTCCGATGAAAAAGAAAGACCTCTGATATCCTATACGTTCCTCGTACTCTTTACTCGTGCTGTGAACACGAGCTTCGTCTCGTAACTCTTACTTCTTTTTTTTCTTTTAAATGCGATGCTCCATGGAAACGATCAATTAATCGCCACTTCGAATAAAAGAAGTCCGCAGTCGGCAATCAATTCTATTCTTTCTATTTTTACGAAATCAGCAAGTTCCAATAATTGTGGTAAATATACGATTATAGTGAAAATAACTCGAGAATATTCTCACCTATCCTGTAATCAGTTGTATTCAATTTCAACGTGGAAGCGACGTTAAGATCGTTTGATGAAACCAATGGTAACTAGAGACAAGGCAATTCATACCGTGCCAAAAGGCAAATTTGATCTCCTATGTTATCGAGTTTTCCGAATATGGGGAATATATATATTCAAGTGATACACACGACATTGCCTTGTCGTTTACATTCGAGGAACTCTACGAGGCACAGAATTGTCGCGTGTCAGACATCAGACGTATCATTTTCATTAGAAATTCTAGGATTGAGGAGGGCCTTAAATACCTGTAATTGAAATATGAAATAACGCAAATACAGTGAATATTGAATGACGAAGACTTCTACAAGTTGGAACCGACAGCGACACTCGTTGTGTTCCTTTGGCGATCTCCAAAGTCAAGCAGGCTCGGGTGAGGTCAATACTTGGTTAACCGACCGTTTAGCCATGCACCGCCTGTTGAATCTCACAGGAACATGAAGGGCAATTGGCGAAGTGGACTAAAAGTGATGGCGTAAGAAAGAGAAAAATATACGACAACGACTAACGTAAAGTTTTTTGCCATATTTATAAAGAAAATACATACAAAAAGCCCTTGAATTTTTTTCAATGACAGTGTTATCACACAATCAACGACATTAAGCTGTTTTAGTTGCTGCGTTATTATAAATAGAGCCCGTTATTATTAAGAAGTATGCTATAAACATATTTCGTTCTGCCCTACCACATGTATAATGTACTTGCATAATGTTGAAAGTACGAGACTTTGAACATGCTCCAAGTTTACACGTGACATACACGAGAGACTTTTCAGTGAAAGGTTTCTCGTAGAGGTAAGTATGTACACGTGGATCCAACGGATATATATAATGATATATATGAATGTGGCTGTGTATATATATGTTACAAGAAAGACCGACTGGATGCCTCGAGCTTTTGCTACGAGGGTATAACCCAAGACCGTGAAAAGGCGTACGCGAGAAGCTCATATAACGGGTTCAATGAGAGAGAGAGAGACTACCTCACCCCCACGGCTCTCAACCCCTTAAACTCTTCTCACTCTTGTTACGTTTATCACTATAGATCTATAGACATGTATGAATGTATATATAGATATACAGTGAAAGATCGAAGCTACGTTGGAAGAAGAGCCACGAGCTGAGAGTGATGCGAGTTCAAGGGGCTCTTCGAGGGAACCACAAACGACTAAAGGAGTCATTATACTCGGGTTACGGCTCACTTACAAGTGAAGGCACCAATCTTCACCCCATCCGCTCTTTCGTCCTCACCTAATTCAC
The DNA here is from genome assembly GCA_013761285.1 of Campoletis sonorensis. Lineage (NCBI taxonomy): Eukaryota > Metazoa > Arthropoda > Insecta > Hymenoptera > Ichneumonidae > Campoletis > Campoletis sonorensis. The sequence continues at coordinate 2,205,443 of JACEOJ010000124.1, forward strand.
GAGCTACCCAAACACGTAAGATCATTAGGGAAAACGTCTTGAATCTTTCGTATGTACTAATATTTTTCGTACACAATGGAAAGTGAAACGGATCAGTTGAGGTTCTTGAGAAATCTGATCGCGATGTCTGCTTCGTAAGGACATGGCAAGAAAGTATCATTCGAAGTAATTGGATTTTATTTGACCGAACGAGACCTGGACACTGGAATTATTAGTGCCAACATTCTGCGTAGTTTACGAGCTACCCAATGAACTGTCGTAATCGTATCAAAGCTCAAAAGGCTCTTGAAAATGCAGCTGTTGGTGATGGCAGATGAGAGACTAGTCGTGATTTTCTGGTACGAATTCCTCTACATACCATCATCATTGCCCCACATTCTGCCAGTCATGTTTGCATTAACATAAACGTGGCCCCACCAATGATAATTTTATGGTTTCGTAGTTAACTTCATGATGAACGATTCTGCATAGTTTATGAATCATGGTTGGTGCGATTCTGTAACAACCCAATCATTGAAGCTTAAAATATTCTCGACAGTGCAGCAGTTAGGATTGATTAGGAGGGCAGCGATTATCTGTTATGATCTTCTAAACTCATGGTCACCCACGAATCATCAAGTCTTAATCGGTGTAGACTATCAGTAATTTTGTTATCAGTAACTGGACTGCGTTGCCAGAACAGTTTGCTCAGAATCTTTAAAAACACATAGCACAGCCAATGATAATTTAACGACATCGTATTGAATCCATGATGGAAGCTAGCTTTACATGCACTTTAACATGTTGGAAGCAATAGTTGTCAGTATGATGGACAAACAATAACACTGAATGATATTCGGCACTGGAAACAAGAGATCGAGTTCTATTGTAAAATGTAGAATTGGGTATGAGGGGTCACCAGGAGTACAACAAGAAATTAGTTGGATGTGTTTGCCAGGTGGATTGCTAAAACAGCTTGACCGTGTAACAGGACCGCAATGCCTGCGGGGATGCTGCTTAAACACGAGAGTCCAGTTCCGGAGGAGCATGCTTCCATACCCCGGAACAAAGGGTCGGGAGCAACATAACCTCGGGTTCGTACCCTGGGGGATGTGCAAACGGAGAGTTTAGGTCATCCATTCGTCGGGTATCCGGACTCTGATGAAGGCCAACGAAGGACAAGGTCACGCTGCTGATGTCCGAGCCAGAAATCATAAAAAAAAATAACAGTCACCATCTGGAAGTGTTCAGCTCTGTAAACATACATCCAAATTGTTGGACAAACTGAGAAAAATTCCATCCGGAAGTTTCCAGTTAGGTGAACTGCTAGCTTGATTTAGCAAAGTTCAACACACATTTCCCTCCCTTCCCTGTCGCCTTCCGTCGGTCTTCCTCGGGCGTCAAATTGCCACGTTTTCGTTCACCACCACAAAAAGACCACGAACCGTTTTTACAGGATTATTTAGAGGCTACGTGCAGTCGTGCCATTTTTTTCTTTTTTTTTTTCTTGCACCAGCAGTAGTTATGTACGGGGTTTATAGAACCGTAGTCGTAACTGGCGGAGCTGGACAATATATATACAGCCGCGCGTTCGTGGTTAATAAATCTCGGCAAGCCCCTCTCTCGCGGGATTCTCAGGTACAGCCGAAGGAATGAGATTAAAATTCCACGGGAAAACGGGCAGCGAGGCGAGAGTCAAGGCAAACGGGCCAGAGAGACAGGAAACGTTGTATGGAAGTTTAAGCCTCCGTGATGTACATGAGAGAGGTCTAACGTTGTGATGGTGCGCACCCGGGGTAAAAGCGCCAAGAAACGAAGTGAGCGAAGAGGAGCTGAATTTGGGATCGTCTCAACCCACTGTACCTCCGCTCGGCCGACTCTCTTGAACGAAGTCGGAGTACATTATAGGATGATGTAGTATATATTACACCTACTAGCACCAGTGCACAAAGGACTGCACGCAAAACGTTCAATGTGTACGTACACAGACACACACAGACACATGTATGTCTGTAGGTATAAATTCGTGAAACTGCTCTAACCGCTCGTTGTCGGACTTGTCTTCAACCCGTTCATCTAAGTCCCTCGAGAAAACCACGGAACCTCTTATTCCCAAGAAAGCGGGTCTTTCACCAATTGCTCTTTTTCAGCTTCGTCGTAGTTACAGGTTTCCCATAAGACCGTAGAAATGAGGAGTAGAAAACGAATTTGTATTGAAGTTTGCATCGTTGGAAATTGAATCAAAAATCTTTCCACCATTTTTCAATTTCCTAATTTTTAATATAGCCAATATACTTCTTTTGTGTAGCTTTTCAAGATGGGCTCCTAAAAGACAACGAAGAAAAGGTTCTCTGGTCGGAATTTGTTTCTTAATGGTAGATGGCGTTGTCGATGATCGCTAGATCGGTTGTAGGGTAAAAACGAATGAAGCTCCATGATTTTTCATATAAAGAAGTAGAATCTCTACTGCATAGGAAGTCATCCATACTCAACGAGTGCCGAAGTTAGGCATATCCTGAGTAGCTTTCAAGCTCGTCAACTTTTTCTTCTCCAGCCGTGAAAGGTGATTGGCAAAAAGCAGGCAAGGACGAAGCGTCTGGCCAAGCACGAAAAACGTTGTTTGCTGAGGAGCAGGGACCACCAAGAACTGGGAGAAAGCGACAGGAAGGACTTTCACTCGGTACTTGGACCTACCTTGGCCCATTGTTGTTTAACTTCCACCTGAATCCGTTTCTATTCGACGAGCTAGTTCGTCTCTGTCTCTCTTTCTCTGCCGCCCCTCCCCCTCGCTTTCTGTAGATCCTCAAACCCTCTACATTATTCCTTCGCACAATCTGGTCGCCCTGGGATATTCCATCCTCCGTTTTCAGGTTGGTATAAGGTAACTGCCATCGCCTCTCTTATGCTATGGCGTTTGCGGTGTGCTCGACGTTTACATTCTGCCAGTTCCTTCCATGCTAATATTTAAGCCTTTTGCCGCCGGCGAGGCCCAGCCTCACCGGAACCCCCTTCCCCATCGCCAAGTGGGAAACTCTCGGCAGAAACGTGATGTCGTTCAGAGCACAATATAGCTAAACTCTTACTATAACTATAGAATCCGGTGAATGTTAGTTTGCTACGTCTCGAAAGTACACATATGTGTATGTGTCTATGTGTGCGTGTATATGTACTTTAGGACAAATATAGAAGGGTGAACCTCTCGTCGAAATTTTTCGTGCAAGCCAACATGTATAGCGGGAATATGAAAACTTTATCCTGCACGACAAGTCTCTGCTGTCAATTATGAGAGTTCACTAGCTCCGAGCTTTTACCCACGGTCCTCGACATATCCGAATAATCAAAAACTGTGTAACCTTGCAATTCGTTCATCTGCAAGCTTGCTTGTATCGTCAAAAATGATTTATAAAAAAACAAGTCTCCGTTGCTCGAAGCAATTTATCCATCGATCAAAAAATTGGCCTCGGAATATTTTTTGTGGTTGGAATGACTGAGACTGGGATTTTATGGGCAGCCATTGCCAAATCAATGTTTGGTAGAATAATGGGAAGGAAAAAAAAACGTATTGCAGTTTTTTTTAGAGACTAAGTATCGAATCTTTTTATCAGGAAGTCTTCATCTCTGCTCCTCGAGACTTCGATCTCCTTTCTTGCACAGAGAAATTGAGAAAAAATAAGTGTGCGAACAGCGGCACGAAATTCGAGGAGAGAAAACGAAAAGGAATATTAAAAAATAGAAGGAAAAAAGCTTTAGAAAAAACTTCCGCACAGCTGTAGGGAAAATGTACTGGAATACGGAAAGGGGATGCTATACATTGGAGGCTTTCGATTCCTGGTGTTGGGCCGGGTCTTCCTTTTAGCCCGGAATTAACGACGATCTATCTGTCTTCCGGTGAGGGAATGGGTGAGGTATATTAGGGCGTTCGCGCGATAGTTTGTCCAGTGCCATCCTCCTGCCCATCCCTGCGCTCGCCGCTTTTCTCTTCGTATCTTTGGTTCTTTTTCTCCTTCGCGCACTTCCTAAACGACGAAAAAGCCGCGTACCTGGTGCACCGGTTCCCTCGGCTACGTGGAAAGAGGGATTACTGAAGGTGTAAGGAAGCAAGATAGAAACGAAACGTGAGAGGGTCGTAAGCCTCTATCGGAGTAGTCTCTTGTGCCTCTTCCTTCCAATATGAACCCAGCGAATGGAAAACTTTCTCTCTCATTCTCGCTCATTTCTACTTCATTCTTTTGCACGCCACGCACCCTTGACAAAACTCTTCTCCAGCTCTTTCGGACGAAATGTTTTGCATTTTAAGAAGCTACTGAATTCAACCCCCTCCATTTTTCAACCCTCTACAACCGTCTCCTCAAGCCGTGTGTAGAATGCTTCGAAATTTTCGAATTTCGTTCTTGCTTGCGGAATATTTCTAGTCATAAAAAAAGTCTCGAGTTGTTGTTGTGGCGATTTATTCAATACTAAACAAACATCATTTCGACGGGAACTAAAAACTTTTTTTTTCGGACATCAGCCATTTATTCAAATTATCAATTCAATGAGGAGCAATGTTTTTAATGAGTGTTATATTTAATGCTAATTTTCAGCGATTAATCTACATTGAAATAAAATAATTATAGAAAAAATAATGGATTATTGTTAGCGAACTGTATTCGTCTGATATTTATGTTGCAGTCTCACCCATGCTCTCGGTTCCTCATCAACTAGTCGGTGCACCGTTGGGTTATTCAGTGACCTTAGAGTGTCACACGGAGGCACATCCAACGTCACTGAATTTTTGGAAGCGAAACGACAACGGGCCAATGATCACCGACAGTGCAAAGTATAAAACAACGCTAACAATAGGAAAGCCATCGTACAAAATAAACATGGCTCTGACAATAAACAACATTACGGTAAGTTTGGTCGATTGGTGCGCCACGATTTTCGGATTATTTGTATTTCTCTTTATCATTCTTTTCATCCAACCATATACGAACATTATTTGTCGCCATTGGTCGCCTATGCTCCTCGGGTTAAATTCTTCTCGTTCGTATTCTCATTAAAAGTATTCACCAACGAGAATATTTCCCAATATCACTGAAGTTGTCGAGTAAAAATGCACGGAAAGCTCGATATAATCCTCCAGAATGCAAACTCCGAAGGATCATTCAACCTTTCAAAGTGACATATCGATTTTACAAAAAATACTAAAAATCAACACACACATAACGATACGACCAGTCGTCAGTCTATCCTTTATTCATTGACCAGCAACTTTTAACGAGCCATTCGTCTGCCTCTTGTCACTCATTCAGTACCAGACCACACGCATACATACAGTTACATACACGTACATACGTTTTTTTTTCTCTTTGTACAGTACGATCTTTAAAAAGAATTTCCAATCGTAACGGATTGTTCAGTTAATTAACTGGAAAAACATCCTTTATTTATTATCAAAACCATAAAATTGCAAAGAAAAACGGACTTCGTAATGTAACAAAAATAAATAGTTCATTTATTTTTGGAAATACGAGAAACAGGGGTTTTCAATTTTTTTTTGTAGCGGTGATTAGCGATCACCACAGTTATGCTGCCTCAGATGAGTTCAATAGTTGATAAGGTGTACGCGTAGCCATATTTACCGGCTCGCGTATCAATCGCTAAGGGGGAGGCAGTTTTTCTGAGTTTCTGATGGTTTTTAACAATTTTGCTTGGCCCTCGGTACCGAGGGTGTAACTCAGGAACGAGAAAAAACATAACAACTAACGAACTAATTGAACGAAGAAAAATAACGATCTTTATTCATTGAATAGCTTCAATGTTTTTTGATCTTATTATCAATAATTCTGTACTCTCAAGACTTTATTTATTGTTTTTGCAGGCGTCAGATTACGGGGGTTACAAATGCGTGGCGAAAAATCCACGAGGAAGTATGGAGAGCACAATTCGATTATACGGTAAGAACAACAATAAATAGATTTTAATCAATACTTGAAAAGTCTAAAAAAGCTGCAAGCACTCCATATTTTTATATTTGGAAAAATAATAATAACAATAATCACTTAAAATGTTTCGACGTGTCCTTCGTTGCAGTCACTCAAGTATTTTATTTTGACTAATTGTTCTCGCGCGATGAATCTTTCATAGATTTTTAATTGAGAATGGTAATTATACGATTTTGGGATGCTGTTGTCCCCCGTGATGAAATCCATGAATTTTTCGTTGCGAATGAGCGCTGTGAGCAATCAAATCGTAGAAAATTGTCCAGACAAGAGGTCATAGGGGGGAAAGGGAGAAAAAGAGACAGAGGAAACGAGACGAGAGGTTAATACGAGCGGTCGTAACGTATGCATATGACATGAAGGGGTGCAGAGAAATGGTTGGCTCACAGTCAGAAAATATACACACACGTAAACGTCCATATATATATCTATATTGAAGCTTCTGGGCATATAGACAAAAAAAAAGTTCATATATATACAGACATAAGTGTAAAGCAGTCGTCAGAGTCGCCGACGGCCGTCCTCCATTAGCATGCATCGGTTTTTCGCATTAGCGACATTCAAATGAAGCGAGCGTTTAGCATAAAAGTTTTGCGAGACGTAGTTGTATATAAGGGTGCTAAAGTGAGATAAAAGAGCTCGAGTGAGAAAGGTAAAGGCTCGACGTTATTCCCAAATGCTTGAGGCCGCAAAATATATATAATGAATAGAGGAAGAAAGAAAATGAGCGAAAGAGACGGTTTCTGAAGGGAGGGGCGGAGAATAGGGGAGGGGGGGGGGAGACTGACGAGAATCGTTTCCTCTTTATCCCATACGAGCACCAACGAAGAACGTTCACTATGTGCTATTTGCCAGCAGTATGTGTGCGTGTGTGTGTGTGTGTGGATATGTGTGCCACAGGGAACGACAAGTGTCGTAAATTCAGGGGGCGATCATCCCCCGATTGGAATTTGAATATGACTCGGCGTGGCTCGCCTACCAGATTTTACGGGAAATCTCGTGGGGAAACTGGAACATCCGGGCTCATACCGCACGCGAAATCGTTACGAATGCGAATAAAGAAAGAAAGGGAGAGGGGGAAATACATTTATTTTTCAGGAATATTGCTCAAGATGGTAAAAAGCTCGTCTTATCTCTTTCTCCACGACATTTTGTGGATGTGATGATTGAAGATTTTCGAAATGGTGACTTTCTGTTTTTTCAAAATCATAACAAAAGCATTCATTTTAGTAAAAAGTCAGAAAAATTCTTCGTTCGTTCAAATTTTGTACATTTTCTTCCTATAATTCTTTCTACCCCTGGAAAAGTACGCATTAGATCGAACGTTTCTTTTTTATTCAACTTTTTGTGAGGGCCTAATACAATTAAGTATCATTAAACTGTTTTCAACGGTAATTAAAAAAAAGGACGAAGATCTTCCCCTAACCAAAGGATTTATGTAACGAAAAAGTGTTCACTATTCATGGCAACGTTCTCTCGCCGCGTACCACAAGCTTTTTGATGGATGATCCGCGGTACCTTTTGTTTTTCTTGCTCGAAGCCCCGTTGAACTGAATCTTCAGTGTCACTTTTATTTTTCTTGCCATATACTTGAGGAAAGTGAAAGTTTTTGCGTCGTGGTGCCGATTTTTCAAGAGGGTTGAAACAGAGAAAAAAAAGGAATAGCACCAATAACCACTGGTAGGAATCTCATTAAATAATCATTAGCTCAACGGGTGAATTTGTGATAAGTTGAGAAATTAGATGACTGTGATCGAGAAAGGTTTTTACTATGGGTGCTTTGGATCTTTTACGTAGTGAATTCGTATAACAGTATGTCTCCCTTTGGGACACTCGACGTGACTGTAAACCTCTCTTTCTCTCTTTCTATTCGTCTCCTACATCAAGCTTCCCCCTTTCTATCTTTTATTTCTTTTATTTTCTCCTTTCGCGAGGATCAGTTCTCTTCCCATAGTGATCTTTTCTGCCACGTGACTTGCATTCGTTGTGGAAACTGAGAGACGGGAGCGTCTACATGCCACAGGCGAATGACATAACGAGAAAGAGCAAGAGGTAGACGAAAAAAATAAAGAAAGAGAGACAGAGAAAGAGAAAGAGAGAAAAAAAGTCCCAGTTCCTTGTGGAGGACTCTCTCATGATGCGCCAAGAGGGTAAAGTGGTTGGAAAGATGTAGAAAAGAACGAAGTAAAAAAAAAATCTCTCCCACTTCTTCCGAGGAGCGTCTCGACCTTCGCTTTCCTTTACCCTTACCCACCCAAATCGTAGTCTCGTTTCCATCGGACATCTCACTCCGGTTCATTCAACAATCAGAAGTTCCTTCTTCCTCTTTCCAATCGCAACCCTCCACCCCTTCGAGTTCTCTCACAAGCCTCCTGCGTTGCGGACGTTACTACGATCTCGTGCGGTCGCGACGAGAAATAAGCCGATGGAGAGAGAGAGGGAGAGAGAGAAAGTCAACCAGAGAATACGAAGGAAAAAGGTGGGTGTGTAGAGGCACGGAAATCGCGTAAGATTGAGCAAGACAACGACTTCCAACTCGACCCTACGGAATACTCAAGATTTTTTTCTCTCCCTCTGTCTCTTGTTCACTCCTTACGCTCTATACCGCCTCTTTCTCTCTGTCCCACCAAAATTAAGTGGTAGCAGTCAGAGATATGTCAGACGAGTTTTATTAAGCGGCATAAAAAAGAGATTTGTAGCCACGGGAACGGGGACTGGTTTGCGACCGGAAGACAGACGAAGAGACAAAAGGAGGCTATGACCAAAGGGAAAAAGAGAAAAAACCGATAAAAGAAGAGGGTTGAATGTTAAAACAGAAAGAGAAAGATGACACTATAGAGTAAAATCGAGTAAGGGGATGGGCAAGAAATTGGTAAGAGGGCGAATATAACCATGGTAAGGGGGATCGTAGAGATATGAATTTATTATTAAGGACCACCTAAAGGCGAAAGTACCTCTGTTTCTTGATATATCCTTTGGAGGCAGTTTCACCAGAGTTACTTTGGAAAGGGAATATCACGAAGCAAAGGAAAACCGAGAACTCAAGACACTGTTTATATACATTTGTATACATATATAAGTATATTATTTTCGATGAACAATGTAAAGAGCTGATAGTCCCTTTGCCAATGTTGCACACTTTCCAATATTCTACCATTATTGCTCTATTGCCCCATACCTTTGCCCACAATCGGAATGACATCTTTTCTTCGAGTACAACTATTCACTTAATAATTCGATACTCCCTAGGAATCGAGTGAATTTCATATCAATAACTGTCATGGAAAATATTTTCTATTTATATAACGTACACTTTTAGAAATTCGTACGAAGTTGGATGAACGTCGGAATCCGAATTCACTTATAATTTAATTACTAAAATTCAATAAGATTTACTCGGATTTTATTGAAAGCCATTGATGCCCACTGTCATTGCTGATAAATTGATGCACACTCAGCAAAATTTTGATTGCAAATTCTTCTTTGAATGTAATAAAAAATATCGTGATTCAAGTCCTAAATAATAAAAATAGAACTGGAAATATTGGGTTAAAAAAATGAAGAGAAAAACTTTTTAATTGACACTGTCACGAGACAGGAGTTTTTTGTCACCCCACGCACATCACTTTTTCACACGTTTTATTTCATTTCGATTTTCTCGCACCACGTTTTTGCCACTACATTCCCTTCTTCTCGATTCTGATATTCAATCCGTGTTCGTTTCGCTTTTTATTCCTGATTTTTTGTTGATTTTTTTTTTTTTTGTCGAATAAGAAGTTTTCTCCTTCTAAATGAGAAAAACGTCTCTTAGAAGGCAGGAAAGATCGATGCTCTTAGATATATAGAACATCGGTGAAGGACACGATGAAGAGGGAGAAATGAAGGGGAAGGGAGTGCGAAGAAAAGGAAAAGACTTCTTCTTCTTCGAGCATTAGTTTCTCCGTCTTCTTCAGCTGGACCGTGAATGTCAGGCGTTCCTTTCAATCAATGGCACAGCATAGGATTTACTACCTCGAACAAGTCAATCACTCAATTTTTTCACTCCCCCTCTCCCTACTATTTTATTTTCCTTAAAAATCTCAGGACAATGGACGACGACGAAGAGAAGTCACTATGGAAAATAAAAAATTTCGCTCTCTTCTTTCGAACATTATAAACACAGGTGTAATATCGATGAACTCCAATTTCAAATAATAAAATTTTTCTGTGTCAATACAAATTTATTGTTTTTTCACTGGGCTTTGATTAAATCGTTACTATCGACACTTTTCGCGTGAAGCACGAACAAGTTTTACTCTTAGTTAAAAGTTTACTACTTTTTCAAATCCCTCAATAATTCTGCAGAAAGAAGGATTAATATTGCGTTTTTTTTTCAACATGACCGAGTTTCCCCTTTTCACCATTTCATAAAATGACAATTTTTCCTGTCAATCAGACTGGAATAAAGCTTTAAAGGCTTAATATTAAATAACTATTGAAAAGTTATGAATTCTTCAGCATAAGTACAATGAGGCTTTGTGTAAAAAAATCGTAAAAAGATTAATGACAGAAAAATGCTCAGAACTTATCATATCTACCAACGAATCTTTAAAACGACAAAGAATTTCGACATTTTTTTAACACAATGAAAAATATCAAGCGCCATTCTTTTGTATGAACATCTTGATTGTTATTCCGGCAAAGAATCTTCGAAAATATGGTCGTCACGAAAAGACCGCAACCATAATCACCTGGGCGAACGTAATAAGGACTGCTAACGAAACAACATTTTGTTTAAATTTACTTTTTTTTTCTTTACGAGAGCCCAGAAAAAGTATGAGACAAAACTTGTCGCGGAATTGCAAGAGCAGGGGTTCCAAAGTGGAGGCAAGTGCAAAAAATTCTTTAGTTTTTTACGTTAGCTTCGGCATTTTACAGGTAAATCGAGGCCGTGCGTTGTATATATACGAAGGAAAAGTTCGGTTGAATGTTGAAACTCGTGTGGACTTTTGGAAAGTCTTTTACTTTCACGAGATCGCAGTTGTGGGACCACAATACTGTTTTACGTATAATATATATGTATATTCGTGTATACAGTTATATAGACAGTGGATATGGATATATATATGTGTATATGAAGTCGATGGTTAGGCAACATGTTGAGGTTAGGTATACAAGGAACGTATACGGCGCGAACAGAGCTGTTTAACTTTCACAGCGTGCAACCACCTTCGTTGCTAGACTACCAATGTGACAGAGCCCTTGGAAAAGCTTGCCTTCGCGAGATCTAGCTCGTGGAGTCTACCCTTCCACCCTCCTGGTAACGAGATCTCTGTGAGAACGGGCTAGATTGGAATACTCGTCAAAATTTGCCCCAAAAAGTCATCATTATGTCTAATGCGATGAAATTAATGACGCGGATTACATTTATTAAATATAATTATACGAAACGATGTGGTCTAATGAACTTTTACTAATTAGGCTTTGGATTATTGCATGATGGAAGGAAGTTGAGCAGTCGATGAAGTTTTCATTTTTTATTATTAAGTAAAATCGAAATAGAGCCATTTTCAAGCAGAATTGAGAATTCAGGCTACGATTTAAAGAGCTCTTCTGAAAGGTTCGTAATCTGTATATGTTTTTGAAACAGTGAAAGCTCTGGATGTAAAAACAGTGAAGAAATAAATTGTGAATTTGGCATAAGTTGGCATCCCACCTCAATTATGTCCTGAGCGATTTTAATTCATCACATGATTCGTCATTCGCTGCATTTAAAACATTTGTATGTGTTTTAAAGCTCGAAAGGACTTTTGTTGTTCGTCGAAGGAGCGAACCAACACAAAGAGGGAATAAACGAAAAAAAATAGAAATAAAACTTAAATATCCAAAGCGGATTGTAAAGGGTAGAACGGGGAAAAGTCTCTGGGAAAATTCGCAGGGTAGAGTGACGTGAATGGCTTTTTCATTTGGATAAAATCTTTTGGAACTCGTTCTCGCGCAATGGGGGACACACTTTCACTCTGCGGGCAACTTTTTTTTCTCTTTTCCTTCTTTCCCTCTCTCTCTCTCTCTCTCTGTCTCACTCCTGTACTTCGCCCTTTTTACTTCTTTCTCCCTCAACGTGTACAATATTATTTTGCAACGTTTAATACTAATGGATGCGAGTATTAAAGAGTGTCACTATATATAAATATATGAGGCACGGTTGAGGGTGACACGATGCTGTACTACACGTGCCTTTTCCGGTGTGACGAAGATCCGGTCCCGACCGCGACATTGCCATTACTTCGCTCTCCCCCTTCTCTCGCTTTCCGCTGCTTGAATCATCCCCCTAGCAGCGTTATTCATTAACTCTCCACCCCCCCAAACACTCCCGCAGCGTTCATATAAACGTACCACTCGAAGGCCTGTACCCGCGACTTAAGGTCTTGCTTTTCCAGCTGTTCTAACTGTAATATTTAACCCATTTGAAGGATTAAAAAAATGTTTTCAACCCTCAAATACTCCGATGTTCTTGCCCATGACACAAACAACAACGAGGTTCGTCCTTTTTTTACATTCCACCCTTTGAAATTTTCATGAAGGATTTATGACATCGTCCGATTTATGACGTCTATTCGAACAGTTTCAGGTTAAATAAAAACGCTTTTACTTTTATGTATTACTTTTTTTCGATAAAATTTTCTATGATTTTTCAGCAGACGCGTAGAAAAATTTAATTATGAAAACAAAAACAGTTGCCACAGGTGACAAGAGACGTATACACGTGCATTGCGCGCTCCAACAACAATTCGCTGCTCATGAAAGACATAAAGAATAGAGAGAAATCAAGAGTAGAAGCGCGGTGGGAAGGGTTTAGAAGGAGTGGGAGTTATATTACCGCGCATTAATTTACGAGACAGTTTGAAAACGTGGCCGTGGGCGATTTCCGGTTAGATCCACCAAAAAGTATCTTATCGAGCCGTCTCTCTTCGCGTTCCCTTTCGTTTTTTTCTTTCTATCTTTCTTTTTTCTTTCCTCTTGTCCCTCTGCAAGTTTACCCCTTTGCCTCGTTTTCCACGAGAGTCGTGGCCGGTTCTCCGTTTCCTTCTCGCACGGGCACGCTTGAAGAACGACTTTTAGAATCGACTTTGCTGGCGTGGTTCGAAGAAGTTTGGCAATTTCCTGGGGGCTAATCTGGTGGTCGGTCAGCATTGAGATGCTCCTGGGGTTCGCAAACCAGCCAACCCCAGGCAAGTGGAAAAGGGCAACGTCGAGACGAGATGGACTTTTCTATATACGTCCCAAGACTTTCCTCTCTCTTTATCTTTCTTTCTCTTCCTCTTACCCTCTCTCTTTTTCTTTCGGACGAAAAGTAACCTCGAACGATCCTATGAATTATACAAGCGAGTGCTCTCAGTCTCGAGAACTAAGGGAAAAAGAGAGGCATGAAGAAGACTATAATGAAGAACGTGACATACGAATATCAGGGGGAAGCCAAAAAAAAAAACAAAAAGAAAAGTGAAAATTGTATTCGACTCTCTCTCTTATTTCCTCTTCATTCGTTATTTATATCCACGTACCTTGTATATTAATACAAATGCAAAAAGTTTCGATTCTTATATCCCCTCGTCCAAAGATCCAGTTATTACCAAAAAGTAAAAGAAAAAATCGCACAAAACTATTATTTTCTCACATTTCGATTTTATTAGTTCCTCCGCCACGATATTTCTGTCTCTCATAAGTTTCAAATGCCCACACGGTTGAGACTTATTAAATAAATATGGTAAACACCTCGAAAGTGATTTATAAATAAATTTCAAAGTCAATCACTTTCTTCATTATCACATTTTATTTCGTCTGTCTTTTCGAGGAGTTTCGAATCTTCGGAATGAACGAGAATAACAGAGGGAAGTTAAGACGATCGGAAAATGTAGCAGGATTGCAGAAAAGTTATTGAAACGTAGAATTTTGGGCCTATGAAAATTGTCTGATTTCGTAAAGCTTCGTTGAAGCAAACATGGAGAACACAGTTCCCGCGGTGAACCCTACTAATATACTCGCGTTTACAAACCCTTAATTAATACCTTGCGAGCATCCGGGCGAATTTTGCTCTGCTCTTGTAATTGAGAGAGAAAGGAAAGAAAGAGAAGGAGAAGCAGATGAAATAGAGGAGGAAGAGTTGTCTGCGAAAACTCAAGAGCGAAAGAGACTAAACGAGACCGAGTTCCTTGTCAAGACGATATACGAAGGGCGTCTCCGATGTTGATATTTCATTCCGCAGTCGTTCATCATTTCCATCTAATGTTGAGTACGTTTAAATGTACAAGGCATTTCACCACAAATTCATCGTTTCGTAGTCATCATGATTTTTTATTTTTCCCGTAACTCCTCGAAACAACAAGACAACTTTCACAACAATTAAAGCAAATTCTTTAAAAACATGCATTCAATATTTAAATGGTTGGAGAAAAAATTGAAAAGGATTGAACATTTTCCCTTTTCATATCAAAATTTATCATGAACATGAAACTTATTTTATTCATGTTGTTAAGAAAAAGCATTCGCTAATTACTCGCAAAAAAAATCCAAAAATAGACATTAATATTAACGATTTATTTGGTTCATTTCATGAAAAAATTTCTGCGAATACTTTATAACGAACAGCGAACAGGCTTCCTTCAATTAAACGCTCAATAACAGATCAATTTCCTATATAAACCAATAAATATAAATGAAATTGAATAACCAATCATAGCATTATCAACTCTTTTAATCAAAAAGTATTATCGTATGAATTCGAAGCTAATGGACCCGATTGCTAAATGGTATAAATTCTATGAGATAAATAAACTTCAGAATTGAAATTGATTGAAAAGTTTAATAAATATTGCATAACAATATAGGCTCACGATTCATTTTCGTTCTACGCAGATGTTCACCATATGTGGATATCATATGAAAGAGAATAGTGTTTACTGTGTGCGTGTAAGTGTATGTAAGTGTGTGTGTCGTCAGCAGAAGCGAGCCAGGATCCTCCCAAAGCCCTCTCACACCGGAGGTTGAAGCAAGAGAGCTATTATTAGAGGAAAGATTGACATGTGACTGCAATATCCTCAGAATTCAGATTAGCCTTCCGGCTGGCGCTGTTCCTGGCACTCTACAACGTGTAACATTCACACACGCACATCCGCATATACATGTATATACACAAAAATACACATACACTTATACGAAGAGCTTTCGACCGGCGTATATTAGCTTTCGATTTTTCATTAAACTTCCAGAGGTTGCCAACTCACGCGCTCAGCTTACCATCAAGCTCTTTCTATCCTGGCGCGTGTTCTCGTTTTTCTTTCTTGTGTCTGCTCGATCAAGAAAAAAAAAAGAGAAGGGACAGGAAAATGAAGAAAGAGAGCTTGCAAGGCATCAAGAGATCTCGAGCCAGAAACTCAGCAAGCAAACACTATTTCCCTCAAGATCGTTTCCATTACCATTATCTTTCTTTTATTTTGCATATTGTGATATATCTTCAAGTGTATTTTGGTATCCAAATGATATCGTCAACAATTAGAATGATAAAATAATGACATTTCCAAGTTTTTCTATTCACTTTCTTCAATTAGTGTTTTGCCGATGGAAATAATTTTATTCTTATAAAATGGCAGTGACACTTTCGTTGTCTCTGTCATTATTAACTGCGTACTTGGCTATATGTATATTTAGTTTTTGAACGGATGAACGTTGAACGCACTTTACTACAGCGAAAATGTCTGTTGTGGCGGTATAGCAACAAGAAAACAACTTGTACAAAGCCCCTGAAGCTCCTGTCTGAAACAGCAACGAGCACATTTTACTCTCTCACCCCTTTCACAATCCCTTTCGCTTCTCCCTCAGCCAATATCATCCCGTCACACATTTTTAAACACTCGTATCTACGTCTATGAATAAAAGATACACACTCTTGCGAAAAAAATTTGCAAGATGTTTGAGCGGCAATTATCTATAAAAGCGCATCATGAATACATTTGTATTCAGAGTTTTTCTATTCTCCGAGAATCGCGGACACGATTTGTTAGTGAAAAAAAAAAAAATACTTTTGGATGTTTTGGATATGAAGGAAAAGCCGTGTAGCTGCGTTCACAAGTTTTTGGATCGTTAATCATTCGGAACGTGACAAAGTACGCGCTTCCCGCAATACTGGATAATTTAGTGGCTGTTTTAATTTTGAGTGTAAAGAAAAGCAAATCGTCATTATTTCGACTGTTTATACAAGACGTTTGCAATGTATGCGTGGGGAATTTTGTCTAGAGAATATATTTGGTTTGTATTATCGAAAAGAGGGGAAAAAAATTGCAAATAAATGGAGTTGAAAAATTGAACGTACGTTATTTCTCGACGATTTATTATGAATAATCGAAGCCCGAATGGATGAAAAACTTGACAGTTGGTTGATAATAGGAAATGCAAAAGTTTTTGGACAGGAGGGGAGAAAAAATGAGGGAAGTGCACGTAGAATAATTCGTATATGAGTTTCGTTCGGTTCTTTCTCACTTTTGCCATGACACAGAACCGAAAGCGTGCATGGATGGGCGCAAGAACGTGTGAAACGTGGTAGAAGGAGAAGCATAAGGAAGGCAAAGGAAAAGAGAGGAATGAGGAGCCCAGCAGCACTGACGGGCCTGTAAGATTGATTGGAGTCACGAGATGGAAAATTAACGGTCTAGCTCGGTTCGTGTTTTTCGAAAGAAAGAATGAGATGAAAATGGGAGAAAGAAGGAGATCGGTAGAAAGAAAGAGACAGGAGGATAGTGAGAGACAGGAGGATAGTGAGAGAGAAAGAGAGAACTCGTGGAGTGAGTTAGGGTGAAGTTGAAGCTTCTAGATGTGGTGAAAACCCAGAATCTGTGCGAGAGAGAGAGAGAGAGAGAGAGAGAGAGAGAGAAATAGAATAGCTATAAAAAGACAGCGAGAGAAGAGAAAGAGAAAGAGACAACATCAGGAGAGAGGTGATCGAAGAGGGGAATGAAACGTGAGAAGGGAGAAGTGTGACAACCACCGCATACTAATCCTCCCTCTGCCTGAACTCTCTTTTTTCACGTCTAGAGCCTAGAAGAGCGATAAAGCAAGGGAGAGAGAGAGAGAGAGAGAGAGAGAGGAGAGCAAGGAAAAAATTCGAAAAAAAAGACCGAAAAATAAGTAAGGGGCAAACAAAGATAGAGGAGGTTCAAAAAACTTTCGACTGATTTTGATCCGAAAAGTAAAAAGAAAAAAAGAAAAAATGATGCAGGGTTGGCTAGAAATTTGATCGCAATCGAAGAAGGAAGAAGGTTCGACCACAAAGTCCACAATCGACGTGAAGAGGGCAGAGAGTTTCGAAACAATTAAATGTAAACAAAGCTTGGGTGAGTGGAAAAAGGGCGCAGCGGAAAGCAGGCATCGTGGCAGTCAACACTGTTACGAAATTCGAACAACGTACACCTCGTTTCAATGATATGATAATTTTTTTATAGCACAGTGTGACCTAAACCCGCATTTAAGTCACGCTTTTCCGTGACTTAAATAGCCCTTTTCTACACCGTGCAAAAATGAAACAACTAACTTCACAGATTAAAAAAAAACAAAAGAAAATACTTTTAAATGTCATTTGAAGATTGAAAATTCATAGTGAACAAATGACAAGAGAAAAATAGACGATAGATTCTCCCAAAAACAATTTCATGTTCTAGAAATAATAACAACGCAATTAAGACGGAACGCGTGCCACTTATATCTGATTGAAATTATAATTTTCTTACAAAAATGAATAGTTCAGACAGTGAATGTAGTGAAAATGATAATGAAATTGTTCCGGACGCAATAAAAGCAATAGCGGAATCGGTAACTTTAAATTTGCTGCCAACAAAATCGAGGAAATTGTACACAGCGGCGTACAACGCATTCAAAAAATGGCGCAAAGAGAAAGGATCCAACTCTTTTTGCGAAGAAGTACTCTTAGCATACTTTGCCGAAGTATCGAAAAAGTACGCCCCGCCAAGTCTGTGGGCAACATATTCAATGTTGAAATCCTCAATCAACACTTACGATCATGTTGATATTGGTCGATACAACAGATTGACAGCGTTTTTAAAAAAAAATAGTTTGGGATATCGGCCGAAGAAGTCGAAAGTTTTCTCTCAAGAAAACATTTCAAAGTTTTTAAATGAAGCACCTGACAATACATATTTAAGCGAAAAGGTAAGTCAAAATTCAGTCATCAACACCCTTGATTTTTTTTCATAACTTGAATTATTCATATGATTAAAAATGATGTTCAGGTAGGTCTCATCTTCGGAATTGCTGGGGCATTGCGGAGAGAGGAATTTGTAAATATCACCGTCAACGACGTGAAAAAAGTGGAAGACGGTGTACTTCTTGTGAAAATACCAAAAACGAAAAATTTTGTTCCGAGGTCGTTTACAATAACGAAGGAGTTATTCGATATTTGCTGGAAATATCTGGAGGCAAGACCGGAAAATTGTGCCATTGACCGATTTTTTCTTCGGTATACAAAAGGGACGTGTATACAACAACCCATGGGAATTAATAAATTCGGATCGATGCCAAGAGAAATTGCCGAATATCTAAATCTGCCTGACGCTCAGAATTTTACAGGACACAGCTTTCGGCGAACTTCAGCAACTCTGTTGGTCGACGCTGGTGCCGATATAACAACTCTACAGCGCCACGGAGGCTGGAAATCGGCGACGGTTGCTTTTGGCTACATAGCTGACTCGATTGCAAACAAAAAAAGAATTTGTGATCAAATCACCGATGGAATGAAAATAACCCAGCAGACCAGTAGGGTTGTTGCTGACAAAGTACCGCACAATGAGCCATCAATTTCTGGGTTGAACATTTGCAAAAGCGCCTCGAATACAACTGATGATGGTTCTACCTCCAAAATTGCTACATCTCCTTCGAGAAAAAGAAAAGTAATGTCGTCCATGAATTCTCCCTTATCAACTCCTTCAACCTCAAAACCGGACGCGAAAATTGAATCGGAGCAACCAAAAGGAGCTTATTTTTATGACCCAGATATCGGATTATATTTCCAAAACTTGTCCGATGGGGAGGCTCCGAAGCCAAATTATATTTTCAATAATTGTAATGTGACCATAAATGGCTGCACCGGCAATATTACTTTAAATAATTGCAATATCACACAAACACAGAATAAAACTGTCGAAACAGACGAAAGCGGTTAGAAAAAATCGTGAAATTTCATTGAATTAATGTTTCACTTATATGTGATTGAAAAATTGAAATGATTTTCCTTGTTTCAGCTATTTTTATGTATCTCATTAAATAAACGTACATGTATCATCAAAACTATAATTTTGGTCCAGTTTTTTGTTTGCATCTATATTTTACCAGATACTTTAATGATACTTTTAAAGTAATAATGTTTTCCTTTCGGGGGGCTCCGCCCCCCGAACCCCCCGGGGGCCTCCGGCCCTCCCCCCGCCGGGGGCTCCGCCCCCGGACCCCCGTTGCCCCGCCAGCGAATGGTATATCCTTGCGAAGTATTTCATTTCCCTCGCTAATTCCTGAGTACAGTGATTCTGTCTCATCATTTCAATAGATTGAAAACATAGCGGGTTTATGTCACACTATACTATAAAATAGTATACGATACTCATGACCTAAGCAGCCTATTAATGCACGGCGTTTAGCACCCTCGCTGCGCTCGGGCGCTAACTTCACGCCGTGCAATAATCGGCTCCTTAGGTCACACGTATCGTAATGTACTATTTTCTGTTTTTCCTCTGCTTTGAATCCAAATCATTTCGACTTTTGAACGGCGTCTTCGACAGATATAAAAAATCATATGAATGTCGTTGGTTGTAATTGGAAAATGATCATTGCGGAATACAGTTTATTTCGTTACGCCGACAATTATCCAGAGTAATCCCTCAAGCACGAGAATAAATTTCAATTATACAATCAGCGCCGGAAGTCATGACCTAATTCATAGCTTTTTTCATTAGCCCAATTCGAACGGACCATTCGCATGATCCCCTGAAACAATTTGCAGTGAATTTTGCAAGTAGTAATGGAATATTCGTCTCATTAAAAAAGCGGGAGTTATTATCATTTTTTTACAATATTCCAATCGAATTATCATACTTTTATCGAAAAATAAATTCAGCCACACGTTTCAAATGTGTGTATTCACGAAATTCATGGAAAAATGTTATTATTTTACGACTTTTTATTCCTCGCCGAAATGAATAATGTTTCACTGATATTTAAATTCATTTAAATTTATATTATGGCTCGAAAATTTTGTGGTAGCTAAGAGAATATTTGAGGATCGTGGAGAAAAGATTCAAAGACGGTTGTTACTTCTACTGGTTAAATGTATACCCTTCTCCTTGAGTCTGGGCTGTTTGCTTCATAATGCAAACAAACGACTGAAAGACAGATAAAAAGAGACGGAGACTGAGACTTAGTGCATAGGAAAGAAAGAGACCGAAGTACAGGAGAGAAAAATAAAAAGAGGAAGAAAGGTGAAGAGAGAGAGAGAGAGAGAGAGAGAGAGAGCGAGAAGAGAGTTTATAAAGCCGATGAAAGATACGATATACATTGGACGAACTGAAAAGCCCGGACATCTCTCATCGTGCCACCAATATTCTAATTAGAACGCCCAGTCATGTTTAAATTGCCCATCAAGCTCTTTCCACTAGACTGTCTTGACTTCTCTATAAATACTCAAAGGCTAAACATCCACAGCAAATTAATTGATCGTGAAGAACACCCAATTTTGGTATATGCATCTTCCACTCTTAATTTTGTTTATTATTCTTGTTGTTTATCTGTCACTATTAATAATTAACACACGAGATAATATGAGTTTGTAATTGTAACAAAATTCAGTTCGAATCTATTGAATTTGTTCCTCAATATTGATTGGGCGTGATATTTTTTTGTGTCACATTGTTTACTTTATTTTGCATACTTTATCGTTCATTCGAAAGCGGAATTTTTTTCAATATGCTGTACTAATTAATCTACAGACATGAGAGGATCAATCTTCACTCAATTTCCTCTACAATACCTTGCATGAAACAGTGAAAACGTTAAAACAGCCAGATTGCAAGGTAATGTTTGTATATACATGTCATGTGAACTATATAAACATATACATGTATATATAAAATTGCCAATCATCAATCAGAGAGACTGAAGTTAAATGCTCGGGACAACGGGTTTTAATATATCCCGAGAGAAATAAAAGTTAGCGCGATAAATCAAAAGTGAAAAGTCGCCGGCTAAACTCTCCGGGACTGCCTGCCACTCAGTCGAGTTGAACAAAATGGCGACTTCTCTCTCTCTCTCTCTCTCTTTTTCTCTTTCTCTCTCGCTCGTACCTTTCTCACTTTCTCTTTTCAACCCTTCTTCCACTCTCATCGTTCTCTCGTTCTCACATTTCTCACATCGCGGTTTTCTATCTCTCACTGCCTTTTCTCTCCCTCGCTTATTCTCTTCTTCTTTGTATCTCTCTCTTTCTCTCTCTCTCTCTCTCTCTGATCCTTGATTTTCTTCATACATCGGCGTCTTTTCTATCACAAGTGCAGACATCTTTCTCTCTTTCTGTCTCAGGTTGTTGGGTCCGTGACGCGAAAAAGTGATAAATGAATTTTCCTCACTCGTCTATTTATATCTGTGGCCATTCCACGTCCGCGAAACGTCGACGACGAAATCCCTCGTAAAGGGGAAAATCTTTCGATCTTTTTCTCTATCCCTCTTTCATTCCCTCTCTTTATCTCTTTTGCTCTGTGCTTCCTATCGGGAAATCGAGTGATAATCTCTCCCAGTCTACAATTTACTCGATTATGACATCTCATCGGTAATCGATTCAGGTCGAGTGGTTGGAAAAAATGTGTGTTTGTTTTTACCACAACTTTCCGGCTTACGGTATCACAGAAAAATTTCTATCTCTCAGCCAATATTACGAGGAACGATTTGCTTTTTATTCAACTTCGATAAAGAGCTCACTTTTTCATTATATTTTCATTTCCAGTTTCATTATTAGCAACTTTTTACCTCAATTATCAAATTGTCAGTTATTTAGCTCATTAAGGTGATTCAGGTTATCCTTAAATATTTCGATGTACACAACGTTCTCCAAATATTCATACGCGTGTACTCGAAAGATTTGCATTACTGCAACTTCACGTATTACTGACAAAAAAAATTGTTCACGTTCATAAATTTTCACCGAATATATTGCATTCGCCGCAATTTTCTATCATTCTGGACACACCTTCAGAGACAAAATTTCATTAATTTTTTCGCCCATAATTTAGTTAAATTATTAAGAATTGAGAATAATCGCAAAAAAATGCATTTTTATTTTTGCGATTATTCTCAATTCTTTTTTACATCGAAGATCCACTTTTTTGTTTCTTTCCTCCTTTGTGCGAGTGCGTAAGACCATGCAAATTGTACATCGAATCGCGTCAAAGTCCCTTATTTTGGAATTCTGTGCAGACTGATTGGCCTATTCAAACAAGAGGACAGCGACGATGAACCCCCATCTTTTGATTTTGGTCAGAATTTGTAATTATAAATTATAATTATAGGGATGTTTATATATGAACGTTCTTATTTGCCAAGTCCAAAGTAATGGCATTAGTAAACGATGTCTAGACGTTGGACGATATAGATCTAATTTTATAAATCTGAATAAATGATTTCGAACGTGAGTTGCAATATTTGATATGCGTGCAAACAAAAGCCTTGAATTCTTTTCGCCAGAGTTATTTTCAAAGAGAATTCATAAAAAAATTAAACAATGGTTGAGGTTTATTTTAATTTTTTTCTTTTTACCGCTTTTATTTATACTCGTGTAATTCGCCTTGAATTCCAAATGAATCAGGTATTCAGCATGCGATATTGGAAAAAACATGGCGTATTTTTTTCGCGATGCATAACAACAATGCATCCAGCGAAGTGTGAAAAAAAATTGATTGATATTCCATTTGGAACCTTTTGTGACTCAGTCAAAAGAGAACTGTACTTTTTATAAATTGGGCAATTTTTTCACGTGTTCATAGAAAAAAAAAAAAAATCTTGGGACTCTTAGCACATTTAAAAAACAAGGATATTTGTGGTCTTTTTCGAATATTGACTGAGAGAATTTTTGAATAATAAATAAAATAAGAAGCACTTTGGCGTTGGATTCGTTGTGAAGTAAAAAATGTTGACTTCTTCGAGGGACGAAAAGATTTTAAATATTTGGATTCAACCCCGGACAACCTGCTCCCAATAAATATCAAAAGGATCCAAAAAATTGATAAACCATAGTCTCGATCAGAGTTTAATTGATGTGAATCTTCGTATAAATTAATGCGAATTAAAGCCCGGCTTTCTGTCGATCTTTTAAATATGTGAAAGAAAGTTTAAAAGCATTGAGACATGTCGCAGGGAGGGCTTAATATAGTTGGTAACATGAGAGTTGTCTGACATATTGTACAAGATCGATCTCGGCGGAGTGTTCCGAGTTGATTCGAGCGGCTCGTTAAATGCTCGACGAACCATGTGCGCGAGACCGTTCGCCACTCGGATATTCCTCTCTCTACATATATAAAATTAATACCCTCATATACAAAACCGAGCACATGGTTATACACCTATGTACCGAATTTCCACATATTTTTATCCATGCAAAAAGAGCATATCTATATATATTCATATCTATATATTAGGGAGACTCGTTGAAATTCAAAGTCGAGAAATAAATGAGGGAGTCTGCATGACGATTTGTGCAGGGGAGGGGGTGGGGGGGGCGACGAGGGAGTGAGGCAAGAGAAGGAGATGAAAATCGTACGAAATTTCGTGGCAGGCTCTTCATATATAGAGAAGCGCTAGTGTGACCGGGACGAGGACGAATGACGCGGAATTAGGAATAATTATTCAAGTATATTCGTCGAGAGAGAAAGACGAAAGCAGGAGAAAGAGAGAAAGATAGAAAGTGGTCACGAGACAGGGGATTGTGGTAGAGAAAAAGGGCAGTACTGTAGTCAGTGCTTTGGAGATGTGAGAGGGAGAGAGAAAGAGTGAAAGAGAGAGGTTGAAGCAAGGGTGGATACGCGTGTACCCTTGGGTAAAATATGATCTGGGAGTTGAGTGTGTAGTTGGGCTGGTAGCGGCCTGCTCTCTGGTGATTCTAGCCCACTCTCTCTCTCTATTTGGTGCAGTCCTCTTCCCCATCATCCCTCTCTTCAGCTTTTGCCCCTTGCACGCTCTGTGGTGGCTAATACGTTTGAGGGTGAAGTTAGTAACAGGTGGCGCGATCCATAACCAACCCTGCTTGCTCTCCAAATGTATATATGTCTATCTATAGAGATATATCCTGCCCGAAATCTTTTATTACTTTCAGAATCCCCCATCTGATTATCCTACCAATATTTTTTATCTTCTTAATATGTTTTTTTTTTCTTTTTTTCTTTTTCTCTGGAATATTTAGCAAATTTTTGTATGGGATTTTCATTACTCCTGCGAACATATTAATTTGTTGTGAGAAAATCAAGGCATTGATTGATTCGTGGAGGAATGCATTTTTTTATCATGATACCTATTTTCACTGATTCGAACGGAATTTATTAAACCATCGCTTTGCCTCTTTCTCTGTTTCAGCCTCGCAACCACCGACCACTAGTCCGAGTCCAGTGACAACAGACCTGGCTGTAAAATGTGAGTTAATTTCATACAATCAATGGAGAATAAGATTTTTTTATTGAGAGTCAGCTGTTTTTATTCGAAATTGAATGATTTTTTTGTAGCCTGGGAAGAAACAGCAGAGATGGACAATTCGGTGGATGGAAATCCTAGCTCGTTAACGTTTCACAACAGCAAAGGTTCTAAACAAGGTAAAATTACACATGAAATTTGAACTATAATTAGAAGAAAAATATTCATTGACGTATGACGAATTTCAATCAATTTCGAATCAGGGATCTCATGAATGAAGCAAAATTGAAAAACAATACAATTAGCATTCCAAAGATCACTCAAACTACGGACAACTTTGGAAAATAAAAAATGAAACTAGTCGCGATAAAAATATTTGGCAAATTATTGGCACGAAATTCGTGAGAAAATCCTTTTTGTCAAAATTTGTTGCCTCTCGTTAATAGCGATGGCAGTGAGTGACGAAAATCGCCCCGAATAAAAATAAAAACGTGCTGGATACAGGCAACGATTTAAAGAGTGCGGTTCGGAGACAATGGGGTTTCCTCCCTGCTGTTTCATAACGTACCTACATACAGAGGTTATGACAGCGTCGTGGAGGTTAACCAAAAGACACGACGCGACAACGGAAAGTTCGCACTCGGGGGGGTCATGACTCCATGCTGCACTGCTGCAAAATTATGAGGGAAGAGAAAAGAGAAAGGGTTGATGTACAAATATATATACACATAGAGTGTACATATTAATACATACTCGTGTATGTACTACTTCAACAAAAGGGCGCAAGTCACACAAATTTACGTGATAAATTAAATGGTTAAGGACCTTTTCTTTTCAACCACTCGTTCTATATGTTCGTATATATGATACGAAGGAATAACGTCGAGGTGCATATCCTTCGACCCCTCTGCACAGCCTTCCATCCAGCACCCTCGACAACTCAGAGTAACAGAGAGAAAGAGAATGAGAGAGAAATAGAAATAGAAAGAGAGAGAGAGACAGAGAGAGAGGAAGGGGATGAAGGTATGGAGTAGGGGTTGTTACATCAATATTTCATGTATGCTAACACGCCAGAACTAATAATGCTCGAGCGCGAGAGGAAGAACCAAGAATAATATCAGCCTCCGCGAAGCTACTGCTCTCAACACTTGCATACATATATATATGTATTCACGTATGTCTATACACGTATTTCACCACCTACATTTACATATCCATATGTATATAATGTATACTAGTTTGTATATATATATATGTATATAAATAAATTATCATACATAATAAAATGACGAATATAATTAATAATCTTCCATTAAAGATCTTCAATTATGTCCTAATGTTATATTTCGGTCGAAAAACTAACAATAAGTAAACTTTATTTATTTACCAAGATTTGGAGCGAAGGCAATACGATTTACTAAGCTTAGCAAAATAATCTTCGAACCTCTAGACTTAATTGATGCCTTTTCATTTGCCTGCCATCAGTTTTTTTTGGGTTGAAGGGTTGAAGGACTGTTCGAATCGTGGGTACAAAAAAAGGCATTTGGAAAAAAATCTGTTCTACAAAAACTACAACCACAGCTCGTTCAATTTATTCAATCAGAATTTTCCAATTTATGAACCAACAATATGTCTTTTGGAACAAACAAAAAGTATTTTAAATCGATGCATTTTATACAGTATGAAGAAAAAATCTATCGAAATTGACCCCATTTTTGACACATGCAAATATTCGTCAGCGTTTGATCGAGCGTTGATGCGGAAGACTTTGATGATAACCGTCTGAAACGTATGGCCAAGTTTCCCTGACTTATCCTAATAGGGATTAAAACGTATAGATATTTTGATTGAAATTGAAATCACGGAAAGACAGTTTGAATGAAATACTTCAATACGAGTCGCACGAATGATTTATAAGCCGTGCTATATTCCTGCGTTCAACCGACGGGAGCAATTAGCGCTAAGTCGATTCTGAATTATAAAGTTTGGTGAACCGGGGCTTCTCTGGTGGCCGTTTGCGGTCACGTAATTTCACTACCGATCCTCACAAGGCTCCATAATCAAACATGTCTAGTCACACATACGTATAGAAATATTAAATCGCTTCAATTAGTCATTGAATCAGCGTTAAAATCGTCAGTTTTTTTCCAATAAAGCCCGAATAATCGAAAAGTAATAAGAAAACAAATTAAACTCTTAAATACAATCAAACTCTTTTCTCAGTTTGTAAAGAAACGCCTATAAAAAACATGTTCGTTCAAGGATTAAAAATAAATAAAGAAGATAATAATAATGGACAAAATTTTGCTGTAAATACCGCAAGATTGGCGTAATCGTAGAATAATTAGAAAAATTATGCTAATTTAAGGGGTCGTGCTAGTTAACTTGTCTGCGGTACTGCAGTGTCGTAGATCAGGCTGTTCAGGAGTTATAGTCGGTCGAATTTTGCAGATGCAACATGCACACGTAAACACGCATACGTGCACGGATATCCTCATATATTTAGAAAAACTTCAGTATCTCGTTACTTGAGGACATTTTTGAATGTGCGAGCATAGGCAATACAAAAAAAAAAAGAAAAACTGTCATGTAAAATATTATTTATGTGAATAAAAAAAACGGAATAACGCTGAATTTTGTTGGGACTTTGTCCACTTTATTTGGAATGTCCCATACGTGTGTATAGTCACGTGAGGCAATGACTTTACGTCGAACAATGCGACGCGGTATATACAAGTCCGTATCCGGTGCGGTACCGGCGCGGAGAAATGGCTTGTGCTTGAAACGCCGTGTGAGCTGGTTCTCTCTCTCTCTCTCTCTTTCTCTTTGCTTTCTCTCTCACTCTCTCTTGGTTCTTCTCCTCAAGAGAACCTCACGATGAGGGGTGGAGGTGAGGTTTGTAATTGGCGCAACATCTGCGGTCTGCGGGGTGGCATTAATGTTTGCTATACTACTTCTCCCTTGTACTCATACAGTTTGCTCTTCGTGTTCTTTCCATACGTGTGTGTCTCCGGTTGTGAGAGTAGAGCTTGCACGAGCCACAACCCCACAACGTCCTGGAATAATGCTCCTATTCTTTCACTCTCTCTTTCGCCAAGCTCTCGCTTATTATGGCATTCTACAAACTATCGCGTTCTCCTCTCCTGCTGACGGTTACCTACGTGCTCCTACGCAAAACCCACGCGAACGCACTTGTCTTCACGTAAAACTGCGTATATTAATCACGAATCTCAGGGAAAACGTTGAAAGAGTGAGAACGTTAGGAGTTTAAGAGTTAAAGATAAATTGCGTTAAAGTACGAGATCCAAATGAAATTTTTGAGCCTACTAAATGCACTGAATACGCTTTTTTCAATCTCTTTCATAAAAATAAAAAATGGGAATTTATTCTAATGCATCGATTCGAATAAACTTGTTTAGAAATGACGATTACTATGAAGGTTGGGTAAAAAGAATTATGGATTGGATATTATGATAATTTACTTGGACTGATTACAATGACATGTCGTAATTACAGAACTATTCAAATTTACAGAATACTGTGCTACGAATATTGCATAATACGATGTGCTATCGTTCGAAAGAGAGGGAGAGAGAGACAGAGAGAGTGAAATGACCAATTAATTTAGACGTACAGTGACGCGTTAGTGGCTTCGAGAAATTCCAAGCTACCCAACGATGCTCCAGGAATATGTTCATCAATGTTTGTGTGTGGTTCTCAGTGACCCGAGAACCAAATAAATTCAACATAAAGGATTATGTGTCAAACAATCGAACCACAACTGAAATGCATTTCAAAAATCAAAACACGTGATTAGCTCTATTCATAGAAAACAAAAAATTGGGAAAAAAAAAAATTTTATAGTTCAGAGTTTCAATTGAGACAGCATTTATTCAAAAAACAATCCCATTAAGTTCAATTTTTCCCCCAAACTCGTTTTAAATGAGTACTTTTTAGAATTATCGATTCAGTTCCTTTCTATCAGCAACAGTCCACCATTGGAAGATAAACGACGTGCCGAATTTCGATCAGGCTTGCATCTGATTTATCCTATTATTTTATTTATTTATTCGCACCCCTATTTACTGTTGTCGAGTGATTGATGATTCGTACATAAAAAATCTGATGCCTGTTTTGTAATAAACATAACTGTTTCTCTGCAAATAATGTCAAATGATGTCATTCATTTATCGACTAATACGTATGCGTGTGCATGTGTTATCCAAATGAAGCACCGCTTATAATGAAACGGGAGAAATAGGGGTGGAGATACGTAACGGCGTGAGTAAGAAAGGGACAGACAAGATAAAATGAGCTTTTGGTTATAACTGTTTAAATGCAATATTGCGGGAAACGCGATTTTAATTAGCGATAGCAAACTGAGTATATATCGTCGTCTATCGAAATATGCGATTGCAACAACGTATACCATAATTGGAAAGTGTCGAAAAAAAAAAAATGCATATATTCGATAATGCTTTTAAATAGTATCGTTAACTCTGAAACGCCGGAAAATTTTGCCTCGAAATGTATTCGACTAATATTCGTATTGTATGCAAATGAGACCAATCAACAGAACTTAAATTACAATATGTTCTTTTTTTTCTCGTTAATAATAATTAGACTGATCTATTTTCATGCTGCCTTCACTTGTGCTATTTAGTAGAACTGTTTCATAGGGAATATTGCATATTGACCTTACTTCCGAGTTTTCGATCTTTCATTTAATTTAGTCCAAAGGAAAATATTATTTTCTCGCGTAAAAATAAAAGTTCGCATTAAGATTGTTGGGTCAGGATCGACCTTTTCAAAATGTTATGCTTTATGCTCGCCATAGTCAAACTTTTCTGACAGTTCAGTCCACACACACACACAGGTACACATAAGTTACAGATTTTCGCCAATCACAACACAAGGCTTTCGTATAAACACTCGAATCTATAAAAACCATGATTAAAATTGTTGAAAATACGATTCGTTGCGGTTTCCTATTGGGCATGAAACGATCAAGTTTGTATAGGCATAATACGTGTGGAAAGCTCGAGAGACCAACACGCAAACACCGAAGTACAATGGGCACAGCTTAGAATGGAGTTTGCATGATATATCCATAATCTATATACGTATGTGGAGTATAGGAACCACAGGATATAGAGGAGATTTGGTGGGGGCGTAAGTGGCGAGAGGCTATATGGAATGAGCTGTAGCTCGATGGCCTAAAGGTAAGATTGGCCGCCTATAACTTAGAGAGCATGGTCCAGATTGGATTAGCCTAGTGGCTGCATATGGTTAACAGGAGAGTCTCGTAACTGGGATGTGTGAGTAGGTATATCGACGCGAACACACCCGGGAATATACACACATGTGCTGGGGTTGTTGAAACATCGAGGGTCATTCGTGGAGCTTTATACGATAGGAAGAACGAACTATTTCGAGGTTAGGCATGAAAGGATGGAGAGAGAGAGTGGTTTCGTAGTTCGCCACCAGGTGTCGTGGAAGCGGGATCACTTTGTATCCTTCTTCCATCTTGTGTTATATTCATCCAGCATGTGTAGGAATAGCGTCACAGTCGTGTTGTTAAACCAGTGATGCAGTAGCTCGTGTGGTTATATGTCTCAAGGCGTCAGGAACCCTCTAAGGGACAAGCGCACACATGGGGACGAAAGGGAAGGGGTGGGTGACTCGTGCTGGCGAGCAGGATACACGACTTGGTCTATTGCTTTCGTGGAGCCACCGAAATAGCTGAGCGTACAAAATGGGCCTTACACACTCGATCTCACAGATACGCACTCACAAACGTAGTTATGTATCCCCTGATCCAGCGGCGGGCAAAAGGGCATAGCGACAAAATCAATTTATGTGTCAAGACACGTTGGTTACTACCTTCTGTTTACCAGCCGATCGATATATGTTGCTGCAGCTACTTGTATGTACAGGGGACTAAGCATGTACACCATTGTGACTGACTTAGGTTCACAGGTATACCGGAAGCAATGGTAAACTCATCCTCTGTATAACGTGTTATATACATTAGTGCGCCATTGCACGATAAAGGGCTGCTGCCATTGCTCACCCTCTCTCTCTCTCTGTCTCTCTCTCTCTCTCTTCACGCACAGAATCTAAAGTGTACAGCATCAACGCCAATGTTTGGCCAAAATTTGCATACGTCTGACGCCCCCACCTGTACACATTCCTGAAGGCGTTAGCACTACCTCTGTGTCGTGGAGATTTGAACTATTGGGGCATTATAACTTAGGCATTCGAGATACCGCGAGTACAGCACTTGGAGAATACCTCGCGTATACGATATTAGGAACAATTGAAGACTGGACACTTTGGAATATCAATTAAGCGAGTCACCCAGGCATCCGTTTAATTACAGTCACGAATTCTGTCTCTATAGCTTTAATGTTGATGGTTCATAAGCTTCCACGCATGACATATGGGCTGTTGTTCTTAATACGTTAAGTAACGAAACTGGGTTATGTGGTCCGTTTATATTGGACGAAATATCTTTAATGTTTTTTGACACGTTTGATGGATGCCCACTGAACCGTGTGTCGTTTTTTCAAAAATACAGTTATATAAAAAGGTTCGATAGCAATGACGGCGAATGTATTTAATCAAACAAGTTCCAACGGCCTTATTGCTCGAAACTTGAGGGCGAAGTTTGTGACACTATTCTTGCAGGTAGCATTTTTCATAGCAATACGCTGACAGTAACGACGCAACTTGAAAATAGCGTCGTGTTTCGGATGATTATACCTTGCAAGAAAGTTGTGGGTAGGAGTATGACGTTTCGTGAGAGGTTAATCTGGTTGCTGTAGCCCCTGGGAAAGTCCTCTATGTTCATGGTAATTGGATTTGTTTGGATTATGATGTGACAGGAGTTGTTTGCCTTCAAGGAATATCTGCCAGCATGAATTCAAGGTCATTTCCTCGTGATGTTACGTGTCTGTGTCAGAGCTTTGCTGAAGCTCAATGTCGAGAGAATACACACGATATTATCGGGGATACCTGATTCAAAGTTGAATGTGGAATAACCGCGAGGCTCATCGCTTTTCGAATATGTGCTGGTAAGATGGTTGGCAACGAGATAACATGTTGTTTCATGTCCAAGAGCCCCTTGTGTCTCCAATAGCATTGAGGGTGGTGTACGTGACCAGAGGAAATAGTGATAGCCTCGCAGCAGCCTCAAACAAGGCTTGCTTCTGATCACCACCAATAATTACCTCACCGAAATGCTCTATTGTGTGTTCACCGCCGGAGGGACATTGTGGTGTGTACTCTCTACCTATAGATGCGATGATGCAAGAGAGGCCAAATGTGGGCTAGGAATTGCTACAGTCGTGCTGATTCTATCCACCAATGTTATTATCGAATGAAAAAAAATCTACTGAGGTAAACCTTTACCTCTGTGAACATAGTTCGTTCAACAACAAAAACTATCCAAACTTTGTGACATCCTTTCACGGTCCATTTAGCAGATTGGATTGTAGATCAAACTGTGGTAAACCACAACGGCGAAAAAAAAAAAGAAGAAGATTCAAGATTGAATTGATGAAAAATTGTTTTTCTACCATACAACTAGACGATCTAACCCTCATCGGATCGAATTGAACTCGGTAAACCCCTTTGAGCCTAAGTAATGCAAAAGGACGATGATTGAGGTCGAACAAAACGATCGAATAATCCAGCTAAGCTTGTATGAAACACCCAAGTAGACCTTGTTGTCTGGGGATGGAAACAGCAGAAGGGGAGAGCCGAAGAACGCTTACAAAGTCATGGTGGTTTAACGTTGTGATGTTAGCATCAAGGTGCAAAGCAGAAGCTGTTATATCGTTGTACACCTTTCGTGGGGTTTCCGTGGTGTTGGCGGCGGCGGCGACAATCTCCTACCCAACGATGAAAACGACAACTTGGTAACCTCCCTCGGAGTGGGGATAAGGGAATTGTGTTTACCCAAAGTTTGCACACTAGTTGCTACCCCTGTCGCTCGGTTTACTGGCTAAAGGAGGCGTAAACATCTTCGGTCGAGGGCCATTTGCTTGCTCTTCTCCCTTTATGTGTCGGGAAATCCTCTTCACCTCTTTCCATCCCTCATGCTTTTTATCCCTTTTCGTTTTGTATCTCTAACTCTATCTCTCTCTCTCTCTTTCTGTCTTACGCACTCGCTTCCTTCTCTTTTTTTATTTCCTTCCTCGACCATCTATTTTTCTCACTTTCCACGAACTCACCCAGTCACCATTTAAGCCCCCATCCTCTAAGCTTTTTCCCCAACTTGGCAGTTGTAAACCCTTTCCCAGGGTGAACTCGTAATTTGGCCTCTTTGCCCTTGCCGCCCTTTAACCGTTTGCGTAAAAGGCTCATAAACCTCTGACCACTACGATATTGGAACGCCTGACATTTTTCTATCTCCACTTCTTCTCCCATCTATGCCTGAAATTCTGGTTCTCACGGTAAAAGAAACGAAATATCAACTTACTCCAAAATCTTGAAAATATTTTTGGGAGAGAAACAAATTTATATCGTGTGAGAATTCCATCTCTGAGATTGACACGAAAGATATTATTATTATTTCATTTTTTTTGCAGGTAAATCGGGATCAAATCTCAACGAAATCGACAAATCGGAACAAAAGTCCGGCGTTCCTGACAGAAGCAAAAATTACAATTGGGAACCACCAAACGGTAAGAAATATCGATAATTCGAACGCTGACAATCAAGTGATAACGAATAAGAATCCGAACAATTTTTATAGATGAAATAAATCAGCAATAACAATATTTATGATTGTAATAATAAGAGGCTGCTGGCTAAACTGCTTATGAAGGAATGACTTCCTGAACGAAAATAATGGGAGAAAGTTGGTACCTCCCGAGATTCCTATAAGTTAAAGAATTTCAGGAGAAAGAAAGAAGCGAGGGGGAGGAATAAAGAGTACGACGAAGTGGTCGCCCGCGGCTTTTCAGCAGGGTAGTGTGGATAAGGGTGGAAATCTGGGGACGCGCCAGTCGAAAAAGAGAGACAGAGAGAAAAAAAAGGAGAGAGTGTGAGAGAATTGGAAGAAGAGGAACCAGCGAGAAAACGGATATACAGTGGCTTAATCGGGCTTCCTGAGAACTTTGGCAAAAGTTATGGGAGCGATTCTCGACCCCGCACCAGGGGTTCGTTTTACGGGAGTCTGAATCTCGAACAGCATTTATTCGCGCGTTTTGTCCTCCAAGCTTTTTCCGCTCCGTCCTCGTGCTCCACATGTACAAACCTATTTTCATCTGCATTTTCCTCGACTACGAACGAGAAAACGTACGATTCCGCGTTTTCGTTTAATGTAAAAGAAGAAAAAAAAAGAGACACACACTTAGAAGAAGAAAAATGTGCAATTTTCATCGAGACTATTTACTGCCCTTTGATCGAACAGTAAAACATCGAAAATTCAAATGGTTTCGAAGCTGAAATTTGGTCTATGGGAAAAAAAATAGTGTTTCGAAAGGATATCACTCGTTAAAACGACGAAACGTTTCACTTCGGCTATAAATATTAAAGCAGGAAATACGATATGACTGCGGGGAAGGATAGGGAAAAGCATTTCGGAAATAAACTGATCGCTGTCGTGCGAATTCTATGTACGATTTTCATCACGATAACGCGATCGAGCTTTTATCGAGCATTTTCCCGTGTTATAATTCGTTAATGGTCTCCCGGTGACGAGCTGAATTCATCAAGCAACGAGAATACGTTGTTAAATAATATTTCGAATTTGTTGCTCGCCCCATTCATCGCTTGAAAATATACACGTATATATGGGCATTTAAATGGATATTCTGTACAGAGGGACGAGTTGTTTTCGCACGACCAACGCTATATGCAAAGCATTATTATTTCATTCCCCTCAACGGAGAATTTGGATTTTATGTATACACTCTTACAAACGCCCACCGTCATATACGTACAAAGCGGAGAGACAGTGTTGCATATTTGTGGCAAAACCGATAATTGTCGATAGTAACGAAACCAGCTTATGCTTTATATCGATACGTTCACTAGACAGAAAAATAAAAATAAAGAATCGTATATACACGATCATTCAGTTTGGTTTGTCGGAATATAAATGTTTACGTGTTTCCCTCACAGGATTTTCACATTCGCGTTTCCACTTTACAACTGATTTTTTCCTCGTCATTATTATCGGATTACAATGACAGCCGTTTTATTATTATTTTTTTCTTTTTTTTGTGACGAACCTGATTAATCTGTCGAAAAAAGAAACAAAGAGAAAAAATTTGCTTCGATTGATTTTTCGCGTCGGTAAATCTCGCTGATTTTTTTAAAATAATTTTTTTAAATATTTTTTCTATCGTTTGGCATCATTTTTGGAATATATATTTATGATTATTCCGGAGTTGTATTGATTTTTTAATAAACTCAACAGGGTCGTTTCGATATACTTCATTTTTTATGTGTCGTTTTTGGCTTTTTTTAGTTTGATTTTTTTTTCTCTTATCGACGTCAAAACCGCGCAGTGTATGTCGGCTTTCCATTCGATATCGTAAACCCGACTCGGAGGCGAAAAGAAATGTCGACAGCTTCAAGAATTCAGCGATCAGAAACCGCAGATACATTTATTAATATATGAATATATATGTATACACATAAATATATAAACATAAGAAAAAAGGTAAAATTCCTACGGCACGTTATTGGATACTTCTCGTCGACGTCGTTGTTCCCGACGTCCTTTCTTCTTCGCTCCTCTTCCGAAGCTTTTCCACGACAGTATCGTCGCGTTCTCCTCCTACTCTCATATATTTATCCCCGACAACGCTTTAGCCGGAGCGGGCGCGTGTCGAGTTACTCTCCATGGGAATTTGCATAATTGGCAAATTGCACGAATCCCATATTACCCAACGACATTCGTCGAGTCCCAGGTGCCTTCACGTAATTCGCCCACGGGCGTCCAACAGATATTCAGAGAAAGATAGAAACCGGATAAGAGGAGAAAAAAGAAAAACGATAAGGGTGACAAGTGAAGCGAAAAGCTTTTTCATACGTTGCTTTTCCTCGTCGTATCGCACCGCCACATATATTTGCATTTTTTCCAATGTTTTTCTTTAAACTTTAATCCAAAACTGTCCTTTTTATCGTGTTTTTGTATTATTTGACCCAAATTATCCGGTGTCCTGCCTATTTTTTTGAAACCCAAGTCTGTTTGTATCATCAAAAGGATCAAAATTCGTTTGTTTCCTTCAATTATTGCAAACATACATTGTTTTTGTTACTATCAAATATTTCGTTTCTCCCTTCTCATTTTTGCACCCGGACCCTGAATGATCAGGGCTTTGAAAATTTCCCGACGTACAGAAACAAAGAATTTCGAAGTCGTGAAATAGCGGCTGTTTCAGCATCGGATCTACTTTTGGCTTTTTTTTATTAGGGGCTCCGTCCTTTTTTTTTTTTTTTGAAAATAGTTGAATGGAATGAAAAGTTATGAAAGATAAAAAATAGAAAAGAATATTTATGAATGGATGCGAGACTCTGTATACGCACAAATATATATCTCTTTGAGGAACATCGCTGCATGGAAAAAGCTTCGATAAGTATAGCGTCTTTTATAGCAGTGAAAATAGCGCCAATTAAAATCATTTGCGTGAGTAGCTGAGCGAGTGTGGTTGGCTGAATGTGGCTATTTGCGAAACGAGCTTGAATAGAACCATTTTACCTTCCCTACTTCGTATACTTCGAACTCTTTATGTATTTAAAATTTACGTATACATATATGTATATATATTTGTACATAGATAAATATATATATCTATATATGAAAAATTGTGTGGTTAAATATGCGTATGCACGGTCATAAATCATCCATTTGATGGAAAATGGAGGTAGAACGCAGCGCCCTATGAATGCAGGGGTGAGAAGAAGAGACGGAAACGAGTGCTCGGATAGAGACATGAGAGAAAGGGATAATGAGTGAGAAAGAAAGGATGAGAAATATGTGAGCAAGTAAACGAGAGAACAAACGACAGCGAGCGATAGCTAAGTCGAAAAGAAGATTACGTTTGAGGGTAATGAGGGTCAGGTAAGAAGAAACTCGTGGAAATATTGTTGGAACCATTAAACCGTGAAATAAATTGACTTTAATAATAAATTTGTGAATTATTTTTCATTGGAATGAAATTTCAATACTTGAATGTGCAATCGAAGGTTTTAGTGGCACAAATAAATTCAGGATAATGAGTCTTTTTTGGGAGTTCAAATGTATCAATGAAATAGATGAAAAGTAGAAGATTGTTATTGATTTGAAAGTCATTTTCGAAATAGTAAGAATGAAAGAATATTCAAAAAGATTCGTAATACCCACTGAGCCCGTTAAACCTCATCATGCTCGCGAGAAGAGCAACGAAGCTGAATGGATTGAAAAGAGGAGAGTGAAAAAAGAAAAGTAAAGAGAAAAACGAGGTGGCTGCGAGAAAGGAAGAAGAGCTCGAAGAGAAGAGAGCATTAAAAAAGTAGGAAAGCTGTCTTTCTCTTGCTGGCGAGTCCCCCAGGGAATGACTGAAGGGGAAAGGGGTTTGTAATGCCTTCTCGCTTCAGCGGCGAAGTGGAAACAGCTCGGAAGTAGCTATCCTTTGACGCAGTTGAAACTGCAAGAGAAAGGGATAGTAAGAGAATGAAAGAGGGAAAAAGAAAGAGAGGTAGAAAAGGAGGAAAGTATGCAAGTAAATATATACGCTGCGGCGAACCAGGGTTGTTTTGGATTCGTAATTAGAGATGAACGAGGCCAGAAAGAGCACGACAAGAATACACTTTTCTCGGGGAACGAGTAATGGACGAAAGAGTGAAGAAATAACGCCCAAAAAAATAAACTTTAACGCCTGTATTGCTATGTTTATACTCCTTGACTACTCTTACAATATCATAAATTACTATGTTTCCATGGACATTCTTACATGTGAAACAAAAGCTTTTTTTCTTCAATTTCAACAATTACGGGCTTATTACGATGTAGATACAACTATTACAATGTAATTACAATTACATATTTTTGTATACAAGACGAACAATTATAATTTATAATTTGAAGAGAACGAGCCGGTTCGCTGCCCGGCGACAGAATAGGCGGTAAGGGAGGGGCGGAGCAACACAATTGGGACTTCTCGGAACGTCGAGGTAAACACAGGATTACCGCGTTGTCGGGAAAGGGGGTCTACTGATAAGACAGTAAATAACCGAACGCTCAGAGAGAGCGACCCGCATTTCGGGACTATTGCGTGTTATTAAATATCGAGTTATAACAGAATATTCCCACACTTGCCTAGACCAGCCTAGCATTTATTTTCCTACAAATTGATTAATATAAGTCGATAAGTAATTGGAATCTTTGTATTTTTATATTTTTCAGACACTGCAACGAGCTTGACGACAACAGGAATTCTGCTCATACTCGATGTCGTCGTAACGTGGATAATACGATAAGCGAGGGTTTCTTTTGTTCTTTTCTTATCCCTAAAAGGCGAGTCGCAGGCCCGATGAATTTAGGCGAGCAGGAAAGCCAAAGAACGTAAGAAAAAAGCGTGTACGACAAGACAAAGATCGAAAGAGAATAAAAATAAATAAAAACGTGGAATAAACAAAATTCGCAAAGACTGACCGAGTAGGTAGCGTCGTTTAAAAGAAAGAATAAAACAATCCACACACTCACGAACACACGAACAAAGGAAAAAAAAAGGAAGAATTAAAGAAACGTTGATTACGAAACCGGAAGGAAAAATAAAACGCATAAAAAGGTCGCCTGAAAATAGTGACGTAATTTGGGCTTTCTATACGAG
This sequence comes from Campoletis sonorensis, assembly GCA_013761285.1. Taxonomy (NCBI): domain Eukaryota; kingdom Metazoa; phylum Arthropoda; class Insecta; order Hymenoptera; family Ichneumonidae; genus Campoletis; species Campoletis sonorensis. The sequence goes on from JACEOJ010000124.1 coordinate 2,243,934, forward strand.
TATTAGGCGCAATTTTCAATGGGTAAAAAGAAAATGGCGACAATGGAGATGTGCGAAATAACGAAACCATTGTCGATGTTTTCGTCGACGAGTAATACAGAGATTAGTCTCGATAATACGAAAAAATGTCAAATTTATAATAAAAAATATTTAAAAATATAAAAAAAAGAAACGATGGGATAAAAGAAACAAAAACAAACCTAAAACGAACAAACAAAAATCGTGCAAGATCCTAACGAACAAAAAGTCGTTCACATATTTTTACCAGTTTCTCTGTAACTGAAAATCATTGTTTCGTTTTATCACTGACACAGGAACAGACAGACGCATCCAAAATGCCCACCAATCATACGCAGCTTCATAAAATAATCGATAAGTTAAATTATTCATTATAATAAAGATTATAAAAATGCAAAGAAAAATTCAACCAATAAACATAGGAGAAACAGGAAGAAAAATTAAGTGCGAAAAGTATACATAAGTGTCACCAAGTGCAACGAGACTATCGCTTTCGGTGTATAACATTGTAATAACCTAAGCCGCATATATACGTATATATATATGTGTATATATAATTCTATATGCTAATATATACACGAAGAGAATTAAAACTGAAAAATAATCGTAACAGCAATAGAAGCGATAAGCAATCTAGAATTTTTGGTGATTTTCATTTCATTTTACTTCGAACAACAAACCGGTTGAAATTAATGAATTTCCTTGATTTTTATTAAAACGAAACTGTTTTCTCGAAAAGTCGTGACGCGAGTTCAAAAACATCTCAACTTCTCAACTTGAATATCGTAAAAATGGAAAAAAAATATCGATAATTCCATAAATGGGACGCCAAATTGTTATTATTTTTTGTTCAAAATTTGTAGCATTATTTTGCATCGAATAATACTTTTTTACAGATTCGTCGATTTTATTTTATTGCCATTAAGATTTAAATTCTGCTTAATGAAAATCACAAAAAATTCAAGGTGTCCCCCGATTCTATTGCTGTAACGCTAACTTTTCAGTTTTAATTCTCCCCGTGTAGTATAAATAACTTACAGTGAAAAAATTGCCCCCCTGGTATATTTTTCGGCAACGCACAGCCCCTTGCGACTCTCCACATTGAATTTTGTTCTTCCCTCTTGCAAAACGACGAAATTGAAGCTTTTACCGATGAGCGTGCCAACGACGAATTATTTAAAAGAAAAATTAATAATAAAAACTGCACTTTGATCCACGTCAGGTTCGTAACGAACAAGACATTTTTCATGTCAGCAAAAATCAATGAAAAGGTGAATGATAACATCTCCAGGTTCAGGAGCTAACGATTTATTTCGTGCCATGATTGCAAATTTGAGCAAACAGCATTTTTATTCTTCTCGTTCGAGATGTTGTGTTTTATTGTTTATTGGAAAATTGAATGAATTTACACGACGATTCAAATAAATATCATGGTTTATCGTGTTCTTTGAAGTTTATCCATTTGTACATACACTATCGAAGCTCGGTGTGGTTTATAAAGCAACAGGTTAAGGAAACTCTCAGTGGACAGGACAGCCCAGGATCGAGGAAATCCGTTGATCGGATTGAGGATAAAGGGTTCACAGGATTTACGGACTTTGAGCTTAACGCTCTTTGAATTTGAACTCTTAGCTCAATATCACATAATTGAGGGACAGTCACACACGCCCACTTAGTGCATCGTGACCCTCTGCAAAGGAAGATCATTCGATGAACACAGATTACTATGTAATTTATTAGAGGTCAAATACACTAAATCGGATAAATTACTCTGCCGCTCCCCTGATCCTTTAATTCAATTGATTTCAACGTACGATCGTAACAAATCTATCGAGAATAATGACCTCGTGTAACAGCGATCATCGTTAACCCTTTGAGCAACACATTTTCTTCACGTGCTATTGAAATATTTACCTGAATCGAAATATGGTACTCCAAGGTTTTCGGGATCGTTGATTGCTAATCGGAACGTGAGATTTGGAAATTCTAATTTTCTTTATTTTTTTAAACGGTAACCACAGTACGAAAAATATTGGAAAAAATTTATGCAATTCTTTGAAGAGTATTGAACTCTTGAAAAAATTGCCATTGCCATGTGCATAATAACAGTTAAGTAAAACTTTTTTTTTTCACGCTCAAAATTGATGAATTCATTCAGAATTGTCTGGTGATAATTTCTGCAATGATGACTTAATAATTCAAGTTCTTATGATATTTCTTTTCGATTTCTGATTATTTGATTAATGAAACAAATACTTTAACATACAGCTCGAAAATTCAAAGATGTAGGATTCCCTCAATGAAGAATTATCTCGTCGTTGAGCTTCAGTATTTTTCCTCGTGATATATATCTTCATTCTTGGTTAAAACCGACTAAAAACGTCTGTCGGATAATACTTTTTCTCTTGGACTTTGCCGACGATCAGCGATAAAGGAAAATCGCGAAGAGAGAGTAATGTATAGAACAGAAAGACGATCAGAGGGAGGAAAAGAGAGAGTCCCGCCCTTTTCTCGTGGAATCTCGTAAATTTGCTATCGTGGCACGAAAAATCGTTTCGACCGAGAGGATAAAAGTGAAAGAATGAGAAACAAGATAAAATGTTTAAAGAAAAGGTACATTAAACAAATAAATGCAAATAAATTGTTGGAATAAAAATGATGGGAAACAAACTCATAAATATGAAGGAGAAAAAAAGCTGTTGCTAACAACGAAAGCTGCTGGTTCTAAAAGACGAGCAACTAAGAAACCCACGAAATCTAAAATCATTAAATACGGTGAATAATTATTGAGAAATATTAAAATTTATATTTAATTAATAAATCATTCGAAAAATCAACGATTTTTTTAAATTGATAATCATCAGCCTTTTTTGTAATAATATTTTTTAATGAATTCATTTAAATATGGTTTTTCATTAAAATGATGCCCATTGTCTCGTGTAGTTTTGGACTTACACGCGACTTGTATAGCCCGGCGGATACATTCAAATTGCCAAAGCCAAAAGATTGATTGGCGATAAATTGTAATGACGCAACACAAGCTGTAAAATTTCGACTACGAAAGTGACGATGAGAATTATAGAAGAAAGAATTAAAAAACAAACCAAAGTAAGAAACGAGTGTGGATCCTGTAAATACGTATAAAACCATCCACACGAATGGAGAAGAAGGGATGAGCACATTTCGACCAAAAAAAAATTATTTAAATAATTTCTATCCCTAAACACAAGAAAAGCAACAAATAAAGCTTGTTTTCATACGCGAAATTGAATTGAATTTATAAACCTTCCATGAAAACCATTGCCATTAGTTTTCATATTAATTCTTAATAATTATTTGATGAAAAATTATTTTTTTATTCGAATAGTGCCCATCTCCGTTGCGAAGTAAATAAGACATAAATCTACGTCATAGAATTTATAAGGAAAGAAGCAAAATAAAAGATTAGCTCCAGGGTCCGAAGGGGGAATTCGGGAAGGAAAATAATTCGCGAAACAACCCTGATCCCTGTCTCCCCTTCCTCGCGAAAGGGTGCTTCGATGCGAAGCGGCGAAACAAGGGTAAACCTTAGCAAAGATATTTTGACCTTAGCTTTATTGATAAACATATATATATATATATATATATATGAAATAAAATAAAAATAAAAGTATGACGACGAAATACGAGGACGAAATAATACATAGACGGATTATATGATAAAAAGAAACGAAAAACAAAGTACACGAAAAGTAATTGTGAGCGTACGTATAGTCGTTAATGCGTATATGGGGTGATCTAATGCGAATATTGTATGTATACATATTATATATATATATACATAATTATTACGAAATAAATTATAAGTGAAGGATAAGGGAAGGAAGAAAAAAAAATTATTGGAATAATGATATCATTATATTGTATGTTATACAACATTATATTAATATTATTATGCTTTGCGTCGTTGAGTTGAATGTTGTTATCTAGCAAGAACGAGACCGGACGAAATGAAGAGATACAGAGATTCTTATAACTACCCTGACGTGTAATAAATATGGCCGAACGACTGCGAGTCTTAGATGAAAGTTTTGTCTTCGTTATTCATTTTTTCTCACACTATTTACCCTACCTCTATAATTAATACATATTCGCAGGTAAGTGCATTTGCAAATAATACTTTTTCAACTTATTGTTAATATGCAATTTGCAATTTAAAAAAAAGTATTTCTGTGCAAAATTGAATGAATAACGATTTTATCAGTGAAAACGTTCTTCGTATTAAAAAAAATTGACTTTTTTTTTCAAATATTTTCAACTTTAGCAGCCTTCCATCATAAAACGAAGAATCGAATAGGCAAAGGAATACTTGGTTTTCGAAAAATAGTGATTTTCTCATGATATTTTAATTAAGTCGTTGGAGAAATAATTATGAATCCAATTAGCATTTATATCGTAATTGTAGTGGAGGGCATCAAGTTTCGAAGCGAGCAGCTATCTTTGATCGAAGGATTAAAACAGAAAGCCAATTATCGTTCCAGTAAGTGACGTTACTTGAATATCCTCACGTTTTATCAGCATCAAAAAGCTCGTGTATAAAGACAACGTGTCTCAGTCAGAAGATTAATTATTACGGAAAATACAGTGTCCTGGCACATATCAGGAACGTATTATAAGGAGAAGCATGTACCGCGTCGATCACCTTTACCCTCTTTTCCATGCATCGTCTCTGCATTGTCAGGCAGGCTAATTTACTCGATAAATATTGTATCGAAGTCTTTATCACAAAGAAACTGTCAACGTACACGTCAAGAAGTCTTTATCGAACAAAGTTAAACAGATTTTCAAATTTGGCCTGACGATTAATTCGCCAAGTACGAATTCTTATTCTGCGACACGTTCCATTTAATTCGCGTTACTTTTCATATTTTTCGGATTCGATTGATTGAAAGTTATTAGTAATTCATTTATAGGCTTTTATAATACGATTAAAATTTTATTATTTTATGATTACGATTTATTTATATATGTTGCATCCTAATGACAACAAATTTGCTGAGGTTTTTGGTATCGTCAAACTATATATAAATACGACAATTTTCTTCAAGATATGTCGAGAGTTATTCTCACCAACACTATTAACGAAACACATTGCACTATATATTCAAATGGTTAACTAAATTCTATTGAAAACAACGTGAGAAAAAAAATGGAATGAAAATAAATAACGAGAAATAAAACGTCAAGTTGAAAATATTTTTGCATAACAAGTATCCAGATAAATGATGTGCTTCGATAAATCTTGTACCAAATAAATGAGATCGAAAAAAAAACTATCGGATTCTTTTTAAAATATCCTCCGATTTGTCGAAAAAGTGTTCTTTGCAACGTAGAAAAAGAAAATAATTTCGACGGAATACCGAAGAGCTATCGTGGCAGAAGAAAAAACAATTTTCTTCGTCATCCACGTAGCAGAAGAAAAAATGAATATATATGTATATACGTCTGCGAGAAAATGGAGTTGTCGGCGAAGGAAAAAAAATGTAAAAGAATATTCGGACATCTCCCTTCGGATAAATAGGAATATTTGACTTTTTCAATTTTGACGGACCGCACAAGCAGCTTCACATTCATTCTTTTCTCTATCCTTCGGTCACTACCACTACCACGATATGGCAATGGATCCGAAAAAACGAGCCAGCTTACTCGCGAAAAAAAGGGTGATCCGTGGAGCAAAAGACCAAGAGAGGAAAGGAAAAAAAAACGAGGGAGAATGAGAAAGAGAGAATCACGATTACCTTTCACATTTCGTCGGTTCGTCGAACCTCTTTGGCCAATACCAACTCTGTGCTTGATGAAAGATCGACGAAGCATAAGCTTCGACCGTGATTGCAACCACCATTACTTTTATTCTTCTTTGTTTTTTTTTTCTTGTTTTTTCTTTTCCATACAGTGCTGCCAGATTATTACAATATGCTGGGACATGAATGGCAATAATTTAATTTTCATCATGTGAATATCGGAATAAAACGGTTCATCATATACCTCTGACAATTTAATCAAGAATGTTCTCTGATACATTCTTTGTCATTATTTTCACTAATATTTCAAATAATCCAGTCAATCTTATTATTATTTTTTATCAATTGCTGGAGTCATCAGTTTGTTCTGCAAGTCCCTCGACAAAATTCACCAAAACTGAGACACAAAGATTTAATTATGGAAATTGTCTAAAAACTCCCGGACTATTAAACTAATTAGACGAGAAAAAAAACACCGCGAACAATCGACACATAAATGACGAGATACGGTTGGAAAAAACTTTGCGTTTATAAACGACTGAGAATTTGTAGTCTGGAGAGATGGGTTGAAATGCATGATATTTCGTTTTGCTAAGAATGTTGATGGTTATAGATCCATGGATCGTGAAAAGCCCGCGTTGTAAGTTGGGAGAGGAATGGTTCGACTTGTTCGCACGTTCCGTATTATTGCCTTTTCGTACCTGTGCCAGTGAACGAGAGTCTTCGACATTCCCAATCGAGGAAAACCAAGCCAAGAAGAACCACATATTATATGTATATATTTTTTCATATATTTAAGTCTATATCCTCATGTGTATGTATATATATATACAACGAATAGTATATATTCACGTAGCACACGGTCTGCGGCATTTTTAAATTTTCAACGGACCACCGGGCATCGAGGCCCCTGTTATCCAATGCTTGTCGAAGCGATCCGTCGCGCGTACACTTGTGAATTTTGCACAGGTCTTCACTCTTACAAATCGACTGCACGTTTTCGTCGCCGATGAAAGATAAACCGATCGATACAGACATATGTGCATTTAGGAAACATCAGATATTTACTTACTTCACTAATACCTTCCAGAAAAAACAAAAACAAAAGAGAAACGACAACGAAACAAAAACAATTGGTTCCGACAATAAATCAAAAATAAATGTAAAGTAATAATAATCTTTACGGTTGTTCTAAATCGATCATAATTAACTTTACATTCAACTGATTACGATTTAAAAATTGACCACAATCGAATGTCTGGTCTCGATCTTTTTTTCTATCCGTCGAGGGATCAGAACTTCGGGTCAACGAAATGCAACAGACGACAATGCACATATGTAGATTTATATTTAATGCAGATGGTACATTGAAGTCGGAAAGCGAAACATCGATCGCGTATAGACTCGTAAAACATTCAGGAGTTCGTTGAAAAACGAAGGAAAAAGTTGCCGGGTATGCTCGAAAAGAGTTGCGGAATTTTTCTTTGTTAAACTCAACCTCGATCTCTGCGTCGGTTCGGTGTATATTTTATTACTTTGTTACTAGACATTTGAGGAATTGTCAAATTTGTATACGTTCGTTTATGCTGATTACATCGGGACTCACGAAATTTCATCAAATTCACAAATTAAAGAGCGACAGATTTTCAAATGCCGAGGATAAAAGTTTTTGAGTATTTATCTCTACGAGGTACCGTTTTCGAAATATTAATGAATTAGTGACAGTCAATCAGATGCTTCGGTATCAAAGAGGATTAACAAGTACGCGTCGTCGTTTATACGACGCACCGGATTGGTTACCACAATAAAGGGTTAATAACTCTATCAACAACGATGCAATTAATGAAAATTTGCGTAAACTGTTGTTTTTTCTTTGAAATTTCACGATCCACTTAGCCTGTAAATCTTCGATACAACTTTCAGGATACTCTGTACATAAACTTGCATATAACTGTACGTATTCGATGATAAAAAGTAGAAGGAGAGGAATACGTCGTAAATTGTTACGACAGTGATATGTTATGACCGAGGAAAATTGTTGTGTCGTGTCTCAATCGAACCGTAGATCATGCACGAGATCTCCATGAAATATTGACCCTGTGGCCTGGTTCAAATTTATAAAAGTCCGCATGTATCCTCGAGGCCAACTCCGAGTTTCCATTGAATAAATAAGTGCACGAAAGAGGATATTCCATATTTCCGTTTCTTTACAAGCTCGATACATATTTCCTATCAGCGGCATAGAATCAACTTCACGCGAATGAAATCGTACTTATTGGCACGCTTTGTTACATTGTATTTGGTGAAAAAAAATGCCAGAGCTTTTATTTACGATATTCTCATCATATTCTGATTACGATACAACGTCACACCGTTCGTAATGAAGTTTGAAAAGTCTATGAATTGATTAACAGAAAACTTTGATTTTGATCCCCGTATTAAGCTTAACTCCACGATATCAAAAGTTCAATGCAAAACATCGAGCGTGATGGGGCTCGAAATAAATGATTTGTTTGACACTCTGAGTTTTGCAGGCTGATGAGTAATAATGAAAGCGACAGGATAAAGTCAATACATAATATCAGAGCGGAAAGGGCTTTAAAAACATTTTAATCTATGGGCACGTAATTTATTCAGTGTTTGCTTTTCATAAACTGACAATCTTTTGACCTCAGTTTTCAAACCAGGGAATTGTGAACTTCTTCATTACACATTAACGTTCGACATGCAAGTTACCATATGTTTCAACAAACAATCTCGCGATAGAGATTCGGGGAAGTTTATCTATAAATGAAGCTCGAAAATGTACAGGCTCCGAATCACTTTACTTTGTAATTCGGTCGACATTAGCCCCAGGGCCCTAATGCTCTTACGCCCGGTTTCTTCTCATGAATCCACCAAAGAGAAATCAAAGAGAACCTTCGAACCATATAGTGTACTCCCAAGGGAACGAAACAACAAAGGCAAAACCAGTGGACGACTTTTCGTACAATCCTCAAATGCCCGCAGTACCATCAATACACAACGGTTTTAATCACTTTTTCATAAAGAGCGTTACTTATTTCAAGATCCAACCACGGAAGAAGAATGAATTTTTCTTTTTTTCTACTTTTCAACAAGGTCTAAAGAATGATAGACATAAAAACTCGCTTAATTATTCCTCTATCGAGAAACAACTCATGGCCGATATCTTTATTCAAAAATATCTCTATTCCGAAATATTTTATATCCAATTATCTTCATCGGTTAGTATTCTTAAAAAACCTTACTCTCGAATATCGCGATTCATAAAATATGTCTATTCAAAAATATGACTAGGTCGAAATTTCTTCACTCTAAAACATTTCTATTAATAAATATGGTCGAAGAAGTTTCTATCCGAGAATATCTGGACACGAAGAAAATGAAAACTTGAACATTATCGCTGCAGGATAAAAACGAGGGATGATTTTGAACATCGGGCAATTTTTGCTGCGCACATAGTACTTTATCGTAAAAATGAAATGAAATACATTTTCATTTCATTTTTACGATACATCCAAAGTCACAAACATTCAGAGTCATTTTGGGTTTCTATCCTGCAACGATAATCATTCAGTTTTGATTTTCTCCGTATATTCCTTGACGGCTACATTTTGTGACGCAGTATTCACTCATGCAAAACAATTGAAAATCCACTATTCCAACTTGCCAGTTGACGAGCGACGATTGGCCGTCGATGAATAGAGACTTTTTCGGACACATGCATCAATATATAAATGTTTTGAAACGAAAAAATTCATCAAAAAGTTATAGAATAATAGAAAATACTGAATTCAATTGTTAGAGTAATGAAGAAATAACTTCGACAACTTAGAATGATAAATCCGTTGCTATTTTGCCATTAATATTACACGATAAATTCCTATGCTCTCGAAATCGTCGACGATATTTAAACAAACCAAAACCACAATAAAAACATAAGTATTGTAAGGCAGATCGTCAGTGTATTTGCATAATAGAATGTTGAAACCATTGGGATAGCCAGTCGAATTCTCGTGCATAGAAAATGCGTGAGATATTCATGTGGATAGATTCGAAATGAAGGTTTATCTCGGGAAGTATGTGAGCAAAATACCGGAGTAACGCACGTATTGTGATGGGTTGCATAAACGACATGAAAATGGCGGTAGTAGCGGACCGAAGGAGAAGGACGTAATGTGATATATATATCTGCATGGGGATTGCTGGTGGTGAATCCGTACACGGTTAATCGAGGAAATTAATTAAAATGGAATTTCACTAGAGAGTACATACATACCTATGAGGGTAACGAAGAACAGGACGAGATTCGGTACTCTCCTTCTCTTTCTCTCTCTCTCTTCGCTATACATCTATATATATATTGGGACGTAAACCGAAAAGTTGATGAGGGAGTGTTGAGAGAGGAAAGAGGGATTGAAGAGGGTGCATAGATTTGCAGGAAGAGTGAAGACGGGACAGATAGATAGAGAAACGGTTACTTAAACGTAAAGAGCGAGAGAGAAAGAGAGGGAGAGAGAGAGAGAGAGAGAGGAGAAGGAAAGAGATAGGAAACGTGTATACGCGCTTGGAGAAGCGATTACAATTCCAGAATGCCAAATGGTCGAAGCTCTGCACGAGCGCACGGAATCGGACCCGTGGGTCAACTACTACAGCTGCCCCGTGCCCTAACCTCCCTTTTCCTCAATCTCACTCCTTCTATTCCTTCCTCCCTCTCTCTCTCTCTCTCTCATCGTCATTCTCTTTATATGTCCATCTCTCTATCTCCGTTGCTCTCGATCTCTGACTACGTTGGCTCGCTGCAACTCCCAGCCCTCTGGAATTCGAATCGTAATTTCTAACCGCGTGACTCTGTTCCGTACGGGCCATTACCCCCCTTCCACTCTCAACCCATTCTCAATCCACCTGCGTTTGTTACATATATGTCTATATATTTGTACATATGCATATACATATAATACTACGATGGAATATTCACAGCGAGAACGTCCCGCGTATTCGCATTTCCGATCATTCGTGTGTATCCTATATCCTGATATCCCGAGATCTCTATGTTTGTTACCACACATCTCGGTTCTATCTAAACCATCGGCGTGTCAGCCTTCTCGCAATCTCCGCGAAATTCCCCGTGATCCCCGATCATTGATAGACGTAATATCGGCTAATGCCGATCCTCCAGATACGAACACACCAAATCTACACGATGAGTTCATCAACGCTCCTCTCTCTCTCTCTCTCTCTCCCTCTCTCTGTCTTTCTCTTGCTGTTTATCCCTCTCGGTCCCTCAAACGAGCAAGCGAGCGCTCTCGATCGAGTAAATTATCGCTACAATCCGCACTGTTCGAGAGAGAAAATGATAAACACGAATTCTAACCGTTTTACTATCAACTGTGCCTCGCCATCCGGGAATAAACTCATTAATATCAAAATTCCAATGATTTTTGTGGCGAGGCTTAATTAACTTCAATAGCTTTTATTATTTATTCATTTATTTTTTATCGTGAATTTGGTAAAAGTACTAGACATTTTTGGCGATTATAATCTCTCACAAACACTTTATTTATAATGCTGAAAAATCTTCAAACATATTATTTGATCAGTTACAACATTCTGATCTTACTGTGAGCTGTGGGAGACAGGAAAGATTTACTCGTAATTATGAAGGGTACACAGCCCCAAGGGTTTTCTCAGTAAAGTGGATACAGAATTTCTTGATAGTCATCTCTGATGCTTACCCGAGAGATGTACATCCCGATTAAAAATAAAAAGTTTATAAGAACACGGAAACGACTCGTCCCCTTCGTCTTTCCAGTTTAAAACTTTGCAAAGTACACGTCAATCACACTATGTTGGCTCAACATTACGAGTACAACAGTATAACATTTTTTTCAAATCGAAACTCAAGTCCTTTCAAATTTTCTGCCAGAAATATTCAAATTTCAACAAAAATGTTTTCGGATCGATCGCTTGTCTATTTTTGTCTTTATTTTTCGTTTCCATTGAGAAATTGTACTGTGTATAGAAACTTCATGATTTAATCTCAATCCAATAAACGATCGACGTCAACTGACATTTCCACGCAAATACATATTCGTTTAGTTCGTAATGAAATATCTGCCTTTTCGAATTAAACGAACTTTGTATATCTGTCTCGTTCTCTAGCAATAAAACCACCAACATATCCAAACACATAATTATGATGGAACGCATATCAATACACGATATCGAAACGGCCCTTCGACATTTTGATATTTTGATTTACACGGTGCCCACGGAGTTTAGATGGCGGAGAGAAAGAGAAAGAGAGGGAGAGAGAAAGAGAGAGTAATACTTGTTAACTTCATTTGCGTATGTACTCTGCCATCGGTTGGAAAACCATAGAACAATGACCAAGAGTGGTCGATGCTTGAGCTATTATTGAAACGATATTACGTACATTATCACAAATCTGTGTACATACATAGTCGAAAATAATCAACGATTTATAAAGATTTAATAAAAATTTGGGAAAAAAGTTGCAGTCTTTTTATAAAACTGTCAATTTTTATTGAACGAAGTTTCATTCAAATAACTGGTTGTGTCAATGACGAAAAGTATCGTTGTTAATGTAACTGCAATATTAATAGCAATTATTTATTAATTGAATAAAATTCAGGGACGAAATTGGGACGAAATTTTCGAATTTCTTTATCAATTCACGAAAATAGCTGTAACTTTTTGAATATTTAAATTTGGAACCCGATAATACAATTATCTTCAAATTGGAAATTCGCGTTTTTCATTTATCTGCATTTTTCCATCACTCGTGAATTTTTTAAGTTGAACATGAAATCGAAAACTTTATTCGTTTTGTCTTCCCGTAAAATACAATCGATAGGAATAGTTTATAATGGCCTTCATTTTATTCTGACTTTATTTACTTTTATTTATCAACTTTTACTTTGGCTTTATTTCTGTGAAAAATTAAGAAAAAATCGATCCAATGCTTCTTGAGTGAGAAACGGCCAAACAGAATTTTGTATAAGAGATTTATGTATACCGAGAAAAAGAAGGGTAGAGAAAGGAAAAGAAGAGAAAATTGCTCATTTACAGACCGTCAAATGCTAGGAAAGTATAATTGTTATGCAGTATTATAAATATCTTTTTTTTCATTCACGTGCGTACTAAAATATCGATAAAAGCTCTGAGGGTCGTGAAGAGAAAAAAAAAGCAGAAAAAAATCTAGCGGAATATTACGATGAAAATTCGCGATGAAATAACATATTTTATTTTTTGCTGTGTGGTGGGTTAGTTACAGTTAAATGTACACGAATTAAAGTGTGGGTGGTTGTTTCGTGGCGCGCGTTTTACCAAAGTCAAGTCCGTTAAGTACGCCCCCGGTCGTGGCTTATCGGAGACACGGGGCTTCGATCCTCAGTCTCTCTTACCGTGCTCAAGCATAACAATTACCCTATTACACTAACCCTCATTCCCTCCCAGAACGGAAACGAGAAGAGGAGGGGAGAAAAATAGAAGAAAAAACAACGATATGTTCTTGGGATTTGTAAAGACAGAGAACATACCGCGAGGGGATGCAAATTGGGGTGAGAAACACTAAAAAGCTTGCAAAAGCCTATACACGAAAGTCAAGACAGTAAACGTAGCATCTCCTACACAACGAAACCTCTTCCGGAAATCTATTCACCCTCTAAACTCTCAGATAGTTCAAAAAGACGCCGAGAGAGAGAGAGGGAGAGATAGAATGTTGCGAATTGGGGTAGTGTGTCTGTGCCATTATTGGGCGCCTCATCTTTCTCATCTCTACGAGAACACGATAATATTCCTTTAAACATATACTTTACTTGGTGGGAATATGAACCACTATTTGATTCTTGCGGTTTTTCACGCAGGAAAAATTTTGTTTCAGTTAATTTTCTCCAGAAAAATGTGTGTCAGATGAAATTTAAGAAAGTTCGGACAATTTAAATTTGTGGTAAAGACAATTCCATTCAAGTAAAAACAATCGAACGGTTTTAAATAATATTTGTTCCAGTTTATTACCAGAATTTTTTTTTTTTTACTGAACCAGCCTTTGGTAAACAATTTAAAAAAAAACATTTGAATTTTTCTACAATAGTCATTTATCTCCTTAACATCCCCGTGATAACAGTGACAAAAAAATCAAAAATATTCATCACGCTTCCAACGTCTCGAAAACTTGATGAATAATCAATCAGATCGTTTGACGTTTCTGTGAAAAGACTTTGTAAAATGGTCCAAATTTGCACCAACTCCCTCATAACCCGAGACGCTCAAGATTCAACCACCCCTCGATGTCTCGATCTTCACGAGAGATAACCCAAACTATATAACCACTTGTACATTCAAATTTCATTCTGAAATAGTATCTGATGGTGGAACGAGAACGAGGAGAGTTATTTGGCAGCGGAAGTTGTCGTTTACATCCCTGGGACTCCTTCAGCAACGTATTGCTCAAATAAATGTATATGACATTGCTGGATATGGATGAATGTATACAAGGGTTGTTTCTCGTGAAGTAATACAACTTCAGAGTCAAGCCAACATCTAAAAATTAGTTGTAAAATAAATTATTCATTCGTTTTGCCACTTTTTTTTGCTTGAATCTGTAAACCAATGCTTAATTTCTTTCTGGGGGTTGTTTGTAAGGAACCGTGTTTTCAAATAAAAGGTTTTGTTGAAAATATTTCCTGGCTCATCGTTTATTTCAAGAAAACTTTTTCAGGAAATGCAAAATAATTATGTGAATATTTTGGCTGAGAAAATTCTTAGGCAGAACGAACTAAAAGGCGAGAAATCTAAATAATGAATAGTGTGATGTTGCGATAAAATCTGAAAAAATTATGTGCATAAAAATTTCGTGAGCCTAGACCTGCGAAGATTAGATAATTTTGGATAAATGTTATTTTTTTCTTTGCTGAACCATATCAGTCGTGAATGCAGAGGTTATTATTTAGCACGAGGTCAAAAAAAAATAGGAAAAAATTGAACGGAAACGTGCGTCTGATAAGCTCGAGTTTGCAGGAATAAAAAAAAAATAAAGCCCCGTATTAAAAATCGTCCACAAAGAATAAATATTTTTATTTTATGTTTTTGAAGATGAAAGGCGATAAAAAAAAATAAAAAATTGGGGAGAAAAAAGTAACGAGTCCAAGAGCAAAAGAAAGAGGGTGGAGAATTGCGGATCTGAATAATGCTGCTGCGTCAGTGGTTCGCTTCTTGAGTAACATAATATATTAATGCAACGAGTGCTGCGTAAAATTTCACGATATATATACTCGGTGGCTGTATGGTACAACCCATGGGGAAATCCCTCCTGGGAGGGTGTAGAAGTGAGTTTAATTTAGCAATATTAAGAGTAAGTGTACAGGAGAGCCGAGCCTGAGTGGGCGGAGGTAACAAGGGGATGAAATTAGGAATGGGGGATGACTGTGTGCAGGGGGCAAAGAGCCCGGAAAACTCACGAGAAAATCTCGAGAGTCTTGAAAGAAAGAAAGAAAGAAAGAGAGCGAACGAAAAAAGATTAAAAAAAAGAAAAAAGAGAAACATAAAATAAAAGCAAGCAAACAAAAAATATCTGTTCTCAAAATAAAACGTGGAATGAGGGAAGAACTACGATGTATAGAGCGATAGAAGGAAGTTGCGAAAAAACGGTTCTTCAACTATCCTGAATTTGGCCATCTTCCATGACTCCAGCTTGCTTGCCGAATATCGAAAACTTACTAAGACTCGAGGGTAAGGCTAAGGGTTGGACTATTGGGATTACGACCAAGATCAAACGAGGTCAAATCCCTAACTTTGTGTGCATAAGCTACGATATTTTGTTGGCCACGATTTTCCTCAATAATCCAATTTATCAATAGATTCGTAACAAAAAAAAAAACAAAAAAAAAACAGAAAAAGAAATTTTGCAAAAGTAGAAAATGTTGTTCAACATTAATATAAAAAATATTTCGTCTTATTTGAAAACTGAAAAATGGACACGTTTTTTTATTCATTTCAGAAAAATATATTTTCTTCCATTGAAGATTTTTTCGAAAATCTCTACCTTCCCCAGCAAGATGTTCATAACTAATTTTTTCTCTTAATCCAAATATAAGTTTTTCAAACTTTTAAAGTCTTTGGTCTGAAAGTGCTGAGGAACAATGCGAAATTGATTATAATTAGTCCGCTATTCATGAGTACTCCGGTAAAGTTTGCTCCATGGTATTTTCCGAGCGGCAAATTTGCTTGAATTTCGTCACTTGAATTCGCGGTTACTGGTGTAGTTTTCGTATTGACATTTCACGTTTTTACGTACAACGTTTCAATTTTTTTAAATCCATTTTTTAATCGGCACAAAAAAATTAGATCGGTTATTACGAAAAAAAAAAATCGTAATAAGAAATATTATTTTCCATTAAAATTGTTGATAAAATACATAATAACGTACGAGGAAAATAAATTGTTATAAATCTATTGAAACAACAACAAAAACTTACGGAAACAATGATTAATCGACGTTGAGCAATTTTTATATTCCTGTCATTAGAAAAATCAATTAATTCGACTTTACGATGATTATGATGGACCATCGTTAATCGAAGTATTATTATATACATTTATAATTGACCAGATCGTAATAATAGTGGTTATTAGATATTATATGCCCGCAACCAAATACACCATTGGAAGCTGGCTGCGAGATATTGAGATTCCTATGGTACCCAGGACAATGCAACGGGGGAGAATGTCCCAAACGTACGATCTCCTTTACGATCCAGAAATACAGCGAACCTTGTTGATAATAATCATGCATAAATGTGGCTCACAGACTTTTTACAATTGTTGTGGTAAAAATATTCAATGAAAAAGATGTTCAATGAGGCAAAAGTTTGCTGGATTGATTAATCAATAATAGTCAATTAAAATTAATTTAAAGGTAAAAACGTAACATAAGCGAAATGTGCATTTATTTCGTTGGAGACATACACCTTTTCTTGCAATTGTCTCAAAATTTGGTAGTACGAGATTTTTGGGAACGAAGAGCTACGAAACTCAACTCAAATTCAAGAAATTCAAAATTATCAGTTTCTCTAATTTTTTTTTAACCAAAAACCGGCGTACGAAATTTTTTGGAAAAATTCCGCAATGTTCTTTGAACTGTATCGAATTCGTTCAAAAATTACCATTTCGATGTTCATAGTAGTTTAATAGAAAAAAAAAAAATTCGTGAAAAAGTTTGAAATTCGAATATTAATTTGTTTGAAGTATTTGTGCAATTATCGAATAATAAGTGTTGAAATTTTGTACATATTTATGAATATTCCAGGAACCACGTAGAACGAAAAGTTGTAAAAAGACAAAAATATCCGAACGAAATATCAAACATTTTCCACGGAAGTGACTGGTTGAAACAATTCGACAATAACACGAATTCGCGATGAACTAACTCTGGAAGCTTTTGCAAGGAACGTCAAGATTCCGACGGAATTCATGGGTCGCGAGCTATCCCAGTGCTGGGTGGTATGTAGTAATTAGCAGTATTGTTCAAGAGAATTCGTTTTTGTTTCATTGCCAAGTGTGATTTCAATCTTGTAGTGTAAACTCTTGGTACGTTGAATTTTCTGATTATTTATCGATATTGTTGTTACGAACCTTATCGCGATGAGATAAAAATTAAAATAAAAGAAAAACAACGTATTATTAAATAAGAAATAAAAATTATAAATCAAAACATTTGCCTCTTGGTCGGACGGGAATTATTAACAAAGTTTATCCCATCTGTTTCTGAGTTATGACCAAAGTTTCAATATTTCTCGTCTCGAGACACAAAAACGCTTGCGCCCTCGCGAAACCCGTGATTTCGCTTGTATGGAACGTTCTGATTGAATGCGAGAAATTTTCACGGTTAAATATTTTTTAAACACTGTTTTTCTACGTTAAATTTTAATTTTGTTATTATTCGCAAATTTATTTATTTATTTATTTGTTGTGCTTGTTTTTTTTAAACACTTTTTGTCCTGCTACAATTTATTGTACAATCGGGTTCGAAAAACTGCGGTGTAATAGTATTTCATAATTTCCACAACGAAAATCGTCCGACTTTGTACAGAACAGCCCATACATCGCTAATTGGTATATAGAAAATCTGGCAAGACAACCTCTCAAGACTTGCAAATATAATTCTCACCAACTGTAATGTATGGCTAGAAGCATCTTAAATACAAGAGACAAGCAAGAAAATGTTTGGAAAACAAAAAGCATTCGAAAAGGTAAACACGGAGCGAAACTTCTCATCCTCTACCTAATAAAGCGAGTTTTTTTCGTTTCATAACAATGACGCTTTCGTGTTTCCGAGAAGTTGCACAATTTTTACTTCGTGGAACGAAAAAAAAATTGCTTTGATGAAAATATTCCAGGAAATAGTCATAAAAACATCTTTCAAGGGGGCGAATATGTACGCGATCGAAGGAAAACAAATAAACACATGTCAGCTTACAACCAAGCCATGTAAATCCGAAAATAACGATTTGTAAACATCGGCGAAATCGATCCCGAGAATATTTTGGTTGACGAAAAAAAAAAAATGACCTTTATACCCGACTTCTGTGTGTTTTGTTCTCTACTGAGAATCAAAGTGTGAAGAAATCATTTTTTGATAGTCGGTTAATAATTTTTTAAGTAAAAACAACAATCTATGACTTCTGACCTTGGGACGACGATACGACTCCGGACTGCGCTGCCTCCTCGATAACTTCGACTCCTCCGATCGTGTTTCCGAGCGGTATATTCGCCAGTTCACACGCCAACCACGAGCTCAACTGTTCTCCTAATTCACTTCACAAGTATTAACACTTTTTTTCACTATTAAATACACTTTTCGTAACAAGAAATATTTTTATCTAACGCGAACACGTTTCCCTCGGTTTTCGAGGGACGCCACGGTACGTAACGTATATGTCTAATAACCGTTGAGATAGATCAGCGGTGGGGGGGGG